>BMAO01003936.1:0-26711 GCA_019973975.1 Trichonephila clavata | reverse complement strand
ATGCAACGGCTCCCAGGAGCCAGGAACAAGATGATGCTCGGCCCTCACACGGCAAGGTTGTCTTAAGACTGTCTTGTACTGTTACTATCCTTCCTTGGCCTGCCCGATCCCCAGATTTGTCTCCAATCGAGCATATTTGGGACGGCGAATTGGGCATCCCACGAGTTTGAACGAACTAGAAGCAAGGTTACAGCAAATAGGGAATGAAATGTCTCAAGACATCATACAGAAATTGTATGCCTCAATACCCGACCGTATCGCATCGTGCATTCGCGCCAGAGGGGGTTTAACATGGTATTAAATCCTCCGTTCATTTGCCTTTTTCTCTGAAATAAATGATCCTTTTTCTTCGATTTTCTAATCATTTAGTTATATCAAAGTAGTCATTACGTATGTAAAATTTCGTTTCATTTTGACGACTCCTAATTGGTGCGCTAATTTTTTTGTCCATGAGTCTATATATAATTCCTTAGGTATGATACTTGCATAGTACGTTCATACCAAGTTTTTTTAATATGATTTTACCAAAAATTGTAAACATTATATAAATAAAAAGAATGACTTGTCATTGTTCTTGATACAAAAAATATCCGAAATAGTTCATGTTCAAATGCATACTATTTGATTTTAAGCAAATATTGTGAACGTTGTTGCCAGTATTTTGAGCAACATACGACAGGTAACTCTTTTTATTTAAGGAACTCTAATGATCTTATCAAAAAACTGTCATAACTGAAATTCAGATGCTTATTTTGTGATGTATAAGATGATCCTCTAAAAGTTTCAACATAATAACAATTTCTAGAATATTTTAAAAGAATATTCTGAAAATTGAAAGGAGCACATTAATTTATAGATTAATCCTGTAAAACTGCACCTTGTTTTCAAGACCGATTTCCATATAAAAACGTGTCTATACCTGTAAATTAGAAAGCAGGGCCACCGCGTGGGTATTAGGCGCCCTTGTTTAAGTTGAATTCGGCGCCCGTTTATGAGGTTCTGTTGCAACTCTTATAAGTGCTACAAATAAAATAAGAAATACTCATTTATTATAGTATTCAAAAATTTGACTTTCGAACTGAAAAGCTTTAAATTATAATATTAAAACACGTTTGTCTTATTGTTTTTTTTTTTTTTATTATTTCATAAATTTTAAAAAAACAAAAGCAAAAATGATATAAAATTTTTAATAAAATATAAAAATTAGAAAATTATTCAAATAATGATTCAGCTACAAATGCTCGTATCAATTCCTTTATATTTAATTTATCCCAAAATTTCGCTCTCTATGGATATATTGACAAGTCCCATAATCTTTCCTGCGCCATAGTAGATCGCATGTAGTTTTTTATAATTTTAAGTTTTGAAAAACTTCGCGTCTCCAGTAGCCACCAAAACTGGCAGGGTTAAAGAAATCCGTAAGGCTATTGCAATATTTAGAAATGTGTCGATAAGATCGTTTTCATAAATATAATTTAAAACATCAATAGGTGACATATCCTCTTTCGTAAAACATCCGGAAAGATTTTAATTTCTTCAAACAAATTTAATCCATCTTTTCCTTTCATTATACATTTTTAGTATCCCTTATTTTTCATTTCAATTCTTCACAATGTCTTAAAATTTCATTGTCACTCCAGTTTTTTAAATTAGGTAAATAGTAGTAATTGTAGTAAGTAATTGTATTGTTCTTTTAATTGACTGAATCTTTCTGAAATTGAAGAAAGAGCAGTGTCTAATATTATATTGTAAAATTCAACCTTAAACTTTTGTCTTGGATTGTTGATTGGTTCGTTGGTTTGTTCATCTTGAAACAGTTTCTTTTTAAACCTGTTTCGACTTTGTGGAAAATCAGTATCCACCCCCAAATCATCAGCAACGATACTTGCATGGCAATTGCATGTTCATATGCTTCATCTGATTTACGATTATCTGAAGTAAATTTCAAATGCTTTACGATATGGGTAAGGTATTCCAGAGTAATATATTTCTCAAAAAGTAAGAATAATTTTAACACAAATGTGTGTATTTCAGTAACCAAATGTTCAGTGAATAATCTGGTTACGATAAATTTGAATTTTTAAATCTTTGTATGATATAAGACATAAACAGTATTATATTCAGAATATGATGAATTGTGCAAATATAAATCACATCACAAACATTGTACAAAAAGGTAAATGAAATTTTCAACAAAGAATAATTCTACAAAATTAAGGCAAAAAATTTCATAAAAAAAAATTCAGAGAATTTATAAAGTAAAGCGAATTCTAGACTGAGGATCGGTATACTTTCAAGAAAGAACCAGTTATTAGTGAAACAAGATATCGAAAGTATCAGACACCTGCTTGATATGAGCTTCCAGGAAAAAGGTCCCCCATTCCAACAATAGTCGCGTTAAGACTGTCATGCTCCAATTAATACTTTTTATATTATTTAAATCAAGTTTTACACACAGGCATTAACATTTTCCATTCCTTCAAAAATGAAGAAATATTATAGATATTTTTTATTTATTTTTATTTCTATAGCTCAATGCAAGTGCGATCAGTGCCAAAATATCAATGCTAGGAATCAAACTTTGAAGTTCGTGAAAAAAACTTCAATACCAGTACTATCTTAAGTATTACTATTTGGAATTTCATGTTTACACTAATAATTAAACTTTATAAGACTGTTCTTGCATAGAAAAGTGTGTTTTTGGAAGATGTATTCGAGCAAAGAAAACGAATATTGATGCATATTAACAGGGCCGGCTTATGCATGTCGCGGCCCCTAGGCAATGCTCGTCTCGGCCCCCCCCCCTACCGTCTTCTAACTTCCTAATATATTTTTTCGCTAACACAACACTTTATTCATAATTACGCTGTTTTTTACTACATAGGTATATTATCACATTATTCAATAAAAATATTGAATCAAACGAAAAGAATATAAGTAATTAATATATGCATTTAAAAAAAATCATACAATAAGCTTAAATATTAACTCTTCTAACTTTTTTTGTTACAAAATCGTTCAAGACATCCTGAAAGTTAACCTTTTCCAATACATCATTTTCAATTGCCATTATGGCCAATGAATTTAAACGGTTTTGAGACATAGTTGAACGAAGACAGTTTTTAATTAATTTCAATTTGGAAAAGTTTCGTTCACCAGTGGCGTTTGTAATCATTAGACTTCTATATATTTGCAAAGCTGTCATTACATTCGGGAAAGTTGATTGTGCCATGTTACCAATAATCAGTTTGTAAGACTCTTCGGCATGCACAATTTTTTTCCGGCGTCTTCTCTAATTGTAAGATGAAGTATTTATACTGCACCATTTCGTCTATAAACTCAGGCTCAATGTCCTCGAAATAATGTTCCTTAAATTTTGTGCAAGCCTGTCTAATTTCAGCGTCGGATTTTGTCGAGAAATCTGTTAGAAACCCAAACAGATCATTTATTTCCCGGTAAGCTTCTAGGCGCCGCGACAGTTCTGTACACAGCATGTCTAGTACTGGCAAATATGTATCAACTTTTAATTTCTCTTTTCCTCTGAGCACAACTTCTTTTGCAGGTCCGTCATCGTGATGCCTTTTCCTTTTTCGCACACGCTGATTCTCATCACTGTATTGAGTTTCAGTTTTCTCATTTGCCTTAGTCTCGTAGTCGTCAAATAATTCTCTCTGTGAAATTAAAAAATCTAAAAGCGATTTTAAAAGATCGACTGCCGTTCGAAGTTCAATTGTTTTCTTTTGTAAAGATTTGCTGACACCATTGATCCGATCTAGTATGGCAGCCCAAAATACGGCCATTACAGCATTTTCTTTTTTTGCCAAGTCATTCAATAGACATTTCGCCTCGTGAATCGCTTGTGATGTCTGAGTCTCATCGCCAGCAATAGACTGCAAAGCTTTCTGAAAACTGTTGTAACCATTTGCCAAAGCCTTAGTAGCATCGGCCCTTGCACACCATCTTGTATCGGATACTCTTTTCAGAACCAATGACGGATCTTGCTTACGTTCATCGCCTTTTTCAAGGTGTTTGAGCATAATTGCCCAGCGATGAGTTGATGCCGAAAAAAAGTTGTATAGTGCCTGTACGAATCCGAAGAATGAGATTGCTCCCACGCAGCTTTCCGCTGCACGTACTCCAACCAAATTCAGTGAGTGCGCTGCACAGGAAACGTAGTGTGCGAGGTGATTTATTCTCTTAATATGCGCCTGGAGACCATTGTAACAACCAGACATATTCGACGCATTATCGTAAGACTGACCTCTCAAATTTCTTACATCAATGTTATATTGGCTTAAAAAATTTAATATCTCGGTCGCTAGTTCTTCCCCTTTGTGGTTCTGTATGAGAAGAAATTTAAGGAAACGTTCAGCCACTTCTCCGTTCGACGTAACATATCTCAGCACTACAGTCAACTGATCAGTGTGTGATATATCTGGTGTCGAATCGACACTTATTGAGAAGTATTTGGCTTCAATGATTTCATTAACAATATATTTTAAAACCTTATTTCCCAATATTTCAATAAGTTCCTCGCAAATCGTTGCAGACAAAAACGATTGTTTTCCTTTGCCTTCATTACCATATTTTGCTAAATGCGAATTAAGAAACGGATCGTACTCAGCGATTAACTCTAAAATTCCCAAATAGTTGCCATTATGTTGAGAACCGAGAATTTCATTGTCACCAAGAAATGCTAATCCACGGGATGCTAAAAATTTTATCACTGATACCATTCTTTCTAAAATTTTCTTCCAGTATATATAATATAACATAATATAAAAATAATAATATAATAAATAATAATAATATAATATAATATAATAATATAAAATAATAAAAAAATATATTCTCTTTCTTTATTAAATGTAACCTCCAAAGAAATGTCGATTCGTCCGTGAATGCGCCGTCTACTAGTCAGTGTCTGTACACATACTCGGTGAGTTGCATTATTCTCATGCGATTGAATTCGGTGCAACGCATTTTTCCAATCAGAAAATCCAGTTTGAAAGTGTGAACGGTTTTGAGCTTCACCAAAAAGGATACATGGAAAACAGTATACTTTTCCAGTAGACGGAGAATACATGAGCCACTCCCGTTTGATTTTACCGCCACTTATGTGTTTCCGAAAAAACATAGACTGAGAAAAAAATCTTTTACTGTCGTCGTACTGTCGGCTTGAAGCAGAAAAATCACACTCAAAGTGTTGACATTCGTTAGGGTCTCTAGTACACCAAAAATCTTGCATTTCGTTGGTAATATTTTGCCATAAGCCAATGTCATTCTGGTATTCTACCCCTGGATGAACTACGTTTTGATGTATGACCTCTGTCTCGGCCTCACTTTCCTCTGCACCGACTAACGTAGCTGTTTCTTGATCCTGGCCAATCTGTTCAAAAGGCTCGCAAGGAACCTCTACTGGGTCTACTACCATCGTGTGGCTGGCAGAAGACGTACTTGGAGAGTCATGAGGTTGATGTTCCTTTGATTCGCGACTAAATCCGAGTTTGAAAAGGTTTTGTGTCTTCTTCAATTGTTCATTAAGCTTATTTTGTTGCTCTTGCCGCTTTTTACGTTTTTCTGAACCACTTTGGTGTTTTTTCTTTACGGGTACCTCCGACATTTTGTTCCTGAAAAAAATAATCTTTCGGTTTAAAACAGAAATGAAATTTTCACCTTAGCAGCTCAAACATATTGAATTTCCTGCTTAATAATAAACACCCAAACTAATAATATTTGATAACGTTGAAATTAAATAAAATATGTAAATAATTGAATAATAAAACGGCACTTCACATTTGTCAAGTCCTGTATTAGGTAATAAAATATGTAAAAAATAATAAAACTTACGTATAGTAATTTTAACTTCAGTTTACACTACACGGATTTTCACTCGTCGTTTCACCGATTTTCTCGAAGCCCGAAGCACTTCTGCAGTCTTTATAAATAAATATCCAATACTTAGCTCTAAATTCGTAAGTTTTGAAACACAACTGTAAAACTCTCTTTTCATTCACAGCCGTAAAACTCGCAAACAAATTGCACGAAGTGAAAATTCAACGATTACATTAAAAATGTTTCAAAAATGTTGTCTATGACACAATACAACGTATGTATTTAGCGGATCGGGGAATTCCCCAGTCATGCGACGAAAGAACCAGTACTGCCAACCTTATTTTTACATACTCTTTGGTAGCTTGGCTATAGAATATACATACCTATAGTAGGTACCAGAACAGTAAGTGTGCATTCACAACGTAGAATTTTGCGCGTTTTTCAAGCGTGTTGTAGAAAAAGCTGCTCTTGCTGTATAGTCATCTGATTAGTCGGCGTTAAAATTACCGCGATAAAATTGCTTGCAATTATATTACTGCGTTATATATGAGCTAACTACCATAATATTAATATCTAATTTGGAATGCGTTCAGAAATGTACTAAAATAGCGTCGATGTAATGTACAGAGCAAGACAATCGTCATTGAAATTTCGAATTAAATTTTTACTGTTTAAGAAACAGTGTCAATTTTTTGCTCTGTAGCACAGGGCCCCTGAACGTGGCGGGGCCCCTAGGCAGTTGCCTACAGTGCCTAATGGATAAAACGGCCCTGCATATTAATCAACATAAAAGTACTATAAAAGTCCATTGAAATATATGTATAAATATAGACGAAAATCTTAAAATTAGCTGATGTAACACGGAAAATTTACAAAATAAAAATTTTTTTTAATTAGATTTCATTAAGCTGAACATTACCTTCACTGCCTCCTTTGTAAAGGAAAGCAAATAATGAATGTATGTTTTGATTTTATTTTAATATAAAAATGTTTGTACATATTTTTCTCAAGGGAAAATACAAAACAAATCAAAAGTAAATTCATAATTACCGTTTGCAGTTATGAAGGAATGAAGTAAAATTGAAGAAATTACTGATTTAAAATTGCGCGTCAACTCTCTCTCTCTTTGAAAAAGAAGTGTTTTCCTGAAGGCAGTGGCGTAGCTAGGTATTTAAAGGCCCTGGTGCAACAACAAAAAAAAGGGGAAAAAAGAGGTCTCTATCTTGGTTGAATTCTATCTAGTAAAAAAGTAAAAATATGGGAATATTTTAAATATATACAAAGCTACAATTTTTACTTCCTGTTTTCTCTTTCTGGTTTCTTTCTTCTTTTTAAAATCTAAATTTTAGTTTTATAATTTATCTAATACGATTTGTATGTGCTGGAGTATTTACTGACGTTAAAAGGAAGCAGAAATGAAATGCTACGCTATAAAACGTCATTGAAAAAATTCCTAGCTATTAATTTATTCGGGAGGATCGAACTCACATCCAACAGAGGGTTTAGAGCTACAAAATGACCCACCGAGATAGACAGGAAATGATACAAAAAATATGCATGAACAAGATAATTTAATACAATATCATTATTATTATTTTTTTAAAAAAACATATCTGCAAAAGAGCAGAGGAGGGGGGACAAAATTACATCATCATACGAGAAGATTGCGAAATATTGAAACAGGAAACTAGCTTATTATGAATCATATTGTTATTAAAAATAGAATGTAACTAGAAAGGAATTGCTTCTTGTGTAGGTTTTTTAAGATGTAATAATAAGTATGGTAAGAGTTTTCATGGAACTCGAAGTTTATTTTCAAATAACAGACTATAAAAAAATGAAAATATTGAAAATAACAAGAACTTTTCAATAAGTAAAGTTCGCAACACTGAACAAACAACGAAAAGAATTTAGGTGAAATCCCTACAAATTCGAAATTACTTTCAACTGAATTGCGACGATTACATTTATGTTGCAACCTTTTATATTTACATCTTAAATTTGGAAGAAATCGTAAATTCGGCTGCCCTTGTGTATAGATATCCTGCTTAGAAGAAATTCATGATCCCAAAAAAAAAAGTGTTGTAGATCACGATAAAGCAGTGCTTCTCAAACCTTCAATATTTGCGACCCAGTTTTCAGTCATAATTTTCATCGCGCCCCACTTCTTACAATAACAATGCACTGAATGCAATTATAATGTACTTTGATGGTAAAACTACAATGCAAAACGACTTTAATTATAAACGCACTAATTAGATAAATATTAAGTTTTGTAAATAAATTTTGTATATGACAAGCCCAAGAGACTCACTAGTAATTACTGAACTTGTTTTTAATTGAATGCTGATAAATTAATTATCAAATACTTCGTGCAGAACTGATACAATTATAAGTGTTGAGTATTATATCAGTGGGAATTTGTATTTTATTTATTATTATATAAAAATGTATTTTTCTTTGTAATTATTTTAAATTGAAAATTATTTTATCAAATTGATAATTATTTTAAATCTTTTGTTTTCGATTTTTCGCGATACGTTCGCGCCCCCAAGTAGAGTTATCACGCCCTCCTGCAGGGCGCGCCCCACAGTTTGAGAAACGCTGCGATAAACATTTTATTTCGAGTTTTGAGAACAATTTAATAACAGTACACAGGAAGCAAAATATGATCTGGAGAAGAAAAACCAAGCGATTTACATAATTTTAAAAATGTACATATATTATCATTGCAAACAAAAGAAATCAAAACAAATACGTTGAGCCACAACATCTTCTCAGCATATAATGAATAAAAATTTATGCCGATACAAATCATTCCCAATTCCTGTTGTTACATGTTACAAATTCTTAGATTTTGAACACGTTCCGTATAATAGAGCCAACTCCACACGGAACGTGTTTTTATTGTTGGTATCGGAAATCAAATTTTGTTTTACACAAACGAAAACAATCCGCAGAAGCGAAAACAAAATTTAAATTAAATTAAATTAAAATATAAATTTAAAAAAGTAAAATCTTATTTTATTGCTAAGAAAATATGAAACATGCACAATTGCAAGTTTTTCTATTAACAACTTTTATGTAAGTAACATTAAATTAAGGAACTATACGTACTATAAATTTTGGCGCCCCTGCCCGAGGCGCCCTTGTGCGGTGAACAATTTTGCCACCCCCACGCGGCGGCTCTGAATAGAAGGCATCATAAAGAGCAAATTAAAATTATGATTATGATTTGTACATATTGTTACGTAGATCAGGGTTCAAGGATTTTATGCAAAATCAGTCGTAACAACAAGACAGTTCTTTAAGAGCGATGAGTATTTATTATCGTAAATCAATCCTTAGAAATACAGGATTTACCAGCCAAATTCGTAGAATAAATATCAGAAGGATTCCACACCTTCAACAGCACTCAGACACAATAAGCAGTGTCTACAATACACGTACGTAAAAGATAATTCACAAGCACCACTCGTAATATTGAACAGCCGAGCTAATCGCTAGTCTTCACGGTCAAGGAAAGTTTACAAATCGCAAGTCAAAACCAGACTCGCTACTCGCTGGTTGACTGTTGTGGCCAGTAATGCTCTATTTATAGTCGGGGCCGAAACTTCGAGAAAGATGCGCTCGCGTCATAGATCGTGAAATTAGTGGATTTCTCCACTAATTTCTTGAAGAATCCAGAGAGTCCCGAACTCGAAAACACGGTCGCTAAAAAGGATGCCAAGTTGGCTCTATCGCCAATATTTCGCCAATATTCCCATTGAATCGCCCTTATAACGTAAGGGACGGCATTGCTTATGAATATTACAATTTTAACATGAAATAAATATAGCATAGAGTAATATAAAGGCATTGCACATCCAAATACAAATTATTTACATTATTTTATACAAAATTCGTAACAATATCTATTTTCCTGTTTTCCCCTTTTATCCCGTTGTCAGTTTATCATATTTTTCATTTGTACTGATTTTTGTATCAACTGTTTTGCAACTGATATGTATCATTGACTCATCAGAACACTCAAAGTTAAAGATAGATTTGTATTAAAATAAGATTTGAATAATTTTGTCACACAAATAAAATACTGTCGGACCTCTATATAACGAAGTCACCTCATCTCGAAAGAAGTTCGCTATTTCGAAAAATCTTTATATAGAGTTCCATCTTTCAATAATCTTTATAAGCCACATAAAACAAATTTTAAATTCATAAGCACTATATATTAAAAAAAGTAATTGTTTACACCTTTTTGTAAATTAATATCTATTTTATACATCTTACTCATCAAAAATAAAAAATAAAAACTGCAAGGAAATCAAGAAGAAAAAAATATCGAGGAATATACTGTATTTTCAACAAAAAGAAAAAAAAATTATATTAAAATGAATGAATTTTTTTAAGGGGATTTTCTAATTTAAAGCATATAAGTAATTGTAAGCATACATTATTTTCTTACTAGAAATGGATGTTTGACTTTTCAAGGACACAAGACAATTTCTCTCTCTCTGAGGGTGAAAGGGGATATAGATATTTCTAATGAACTGGACAATGGGGGTTAAAGGTTGCACGGATAAAACCACCAGAATTCTATTGTTCTTGTAGAGTTAGTCATCAAAGTGTAAGATTTATGACCACCATAAAATGTGCTAAAGGAGAATAACTTGAAATGTCCAGAAATACTTTAAAAATAGGGAGAAAAAGAATTGAATCATGAGAGAGGAACAGTTCTTTAAAGAATATATATTTCGCTGTTTGGGCGGCTATTTTACGAAAAGAATCGAAATGTTCTTGGTTTCAGAAAAAAAGTTCGCAATATAGAAGCTTGACTGTATATCTAAGGGTTGTGTGATATTATTTATACAATTATGATAAGATATTGAGGGCAAAAATTTTCGCGCATGACGTTTTTCTGCAGATCAGTTTTTAGACTTCAAAATGTATTAAAGTAACAATGGCACTCATTAACTTTGGAAAACTTCTTGCAATATATAAATACTGCATACAAATTGCGTTAAAAAAAACTGTTTTCTTTATCTCGGTTAAAACTAAAGAAATGTTAATTTGAGTGTGTGTGTGTGTGTGTTCATACATATATATCTCTATTATATCTCAGTCTTCTTAAAAACACAGAGTTTTGATATAAGGTTCAAGAAAAAACTGACTTTTCTTTTCTTATATGAATAATTTACTCTCATGAAACTTAAGGTCTGTGATTGTTGTGATCACTGATGAGTTTGCTATGATGATTTTATATTTCTAAAAAGATAGTATTCTCTTTCCAATAAAGAAATCAGTGGCGTAACGTACACCCCCGCACTGCGGCGGGCCCAAAGCCTGACTGACGCCCTTCATGTATATTTTCTCAAAATTCGCTTTCGATTTTTTAAAATCCAACTTTAAAGCGGTTTTCCAATTGGCGATCTAACGTCATTCAAAATAAAAAAAATTAATGCGCTCATTAGATATCTTTGATCCAATAACCAAATCAAAAAACATTTTGTTTGATGTACTGTAATCCCAGCGACGAGAGATAACTTTCTAGAGTGGTGTTTTTTCAAACCCAAATTACGGACAGATAAAATAAAAGTCAGATGGAGAATGGGGGATATAATGCTAGGCAGATAAAGAAATCATCACTATTATAATATACTTTACATTAGCAGTAGAGAGAGAGAAATAAATTAAATGTAAAAAAACTTTTTTAAGAACAAGCTTTTATTTAAACGCGCTAAAAAGAATAAAATAAACTTTTCCTTTAAAACTTTTTTTACTATCAACTTATAACGTCATTACACAATTTATATGATATAAAAGCTTGTCGCAATATTTAATATCTATTTACTTAGTTTGAATTTTTAAAACCAAATCAATCAGGTCAAGTTATTTATTTTACTTGTTTATCTACACAGGTAAATCTCGCGACAAGCTTTTATATCATATAAATTGTGTAATGACGTTATAAGTTGATAGTAAAAAAAGTTTTAAAGGAAAAGTTTATTTTATTCTTTTTAGCGCGTTTAAATAAAAGCTTGTTCTTAAAAAAGTTTTTTTACATTTAATTTATTTTTACTTTTTAGTTATCGCTGGACAGTTTCTCAGCCTGTTCAACTCAATGAACGCTGGTTCGCCATCCCTGGTTTAGCTGAATTAATTCTCGCAAAATGGTATTAGACTAAAAACACAATTTTTTTAAATCCGTAATTTTTAAGCAATTTTTTTCAATCTTCATGCAGATTTTGGCTAACATTGTTCTACACACGAAAAAAAAGGTTTAGTGAGATTATCTTCATAAATGACAAAGTTATTAAATGTTTAATTAAAATTTTGACTATTTTTGAAAAACTTAAAGAATATATTATTTATTTGAAATATTTTGAAGATAAGGGATGTATTTCTCTAACATATTAGAAGAAAATTTTAATTGTTTATTAAAAACTTCAAAAGCCATTTAAATATTTGTATTAATCAATAAAATGCTTAAGACTAAAAACGCATTTTGTAATCAAAAAAGAAAGTTTTATCAAATAATGATAATTTTTTGCTGGACATCGAATATCTTCTACGTAAGAATCTATTTTTTTTTTAATTGCTCAGATCATCTTTAGAAACTTGATTTTGAAAAAATCAATAATTAAATTCAAATACAATTAACAGATTCTATTTGTAATTAAATTTAAGGACACATGTCGTAGTGTGTGTTTAGATTACTGGTGATAAAATGAGGTATATTTAAATTACTCGTAGGCTTAAAATTAGAAAATTTCTTTAAAAAATTACTTCATTTTATTGTAAAATTATTTTTTTTAATCCAAAATATATTGCATTTCTAGATAATATTTTTCTCTTATTGTTTTCCTAGCGGATTCCTTTTTGATGGGTAAGATACATTAAAAAAATGATCTTTCCTATTCTGTAATTATTTTTTGTCTGTGAGTTTCATAGATTAAAGTTAGATAAATTATTCAAAGAATTTCTTCAATACTCCATCTCAGTTTAACTTGGCAGCGTTGAGAAAGGTATACAATGTACCAATCTACTTGAAAAATAGCTCTACTTTTTTGTTTTGAATTTAAATCCAAGGAAATAGATAGAAATTTGTAAAAAAATTGCATACGTTGCAGAAATTAGATTTTTACTTTGTAGAAATATAATTATTTTTTAGACAAAGTTAATTAATACTGTCAATAGCGCAACGTTATGAAATTCCAGTTTGGCTGAAAACCGATTTTCGACGCCAACTTTTGTCATTGTTGTAACAAAAAAATTATTACAACAATGCAGATATATCCAAGTTGGCGCCCAAAACTAGTTTAACGTTTTTAATTAATATCTTTTTAATTAATTGCAATATCGGAATATAAATGGTCAAAACATGCATTGTCATCCAAACTAAACGTGTATACAAAATTTCAGCTCAATGGGAGGAAGATATCAGCTTCAAAATTGAGTTGCAAGATTCCACCCGAACAAATTACATACATGCATACATACATACATACATACATACATACATACATACATACATACATACATTGTAAGTTAAATAAAAGCTTTTAATAAAAAAGACATGATTTACTTTCTACCGAAGTTGCAGAGTAACTTATTGGCAACTTTAGTTCCCCCTCCCCCTTATTTATTTCATTTTCTTTCAGCGAAGTCGTAAGTAACGTACATCTGTTATGCTTTTTTAACGTGAAATAGTATTACGATACTTGGAAAACCATAGAGAGTATTTAAATAATAATTTGGTCAGATTTATAAGTATTCAATCAAATAAAGCATAATGATAAACGTTCACAAAATTGCTTTCATATAGAACAGGCATCTCTATTTTTATATGCAATGCACTTAAATTTAGGGTGTGTTTCTTAATGATAAAAATATTTCCATCTCACTTTTTTTTTTATCAGAATTTAATATTCTGGTTCAAAAAATGGTACTTTGTCAATTGGATAAGAAGAAACGCGACCCTAAAATGAGTGCTGTTGAAAAAACTTTGAATGTTTCTCAAAAACGAAAAATTCGAAAGGAAAAGGAGTTAATATAAATAGTAAATGTGCAAAATTGGATAAATTTTCAATATCTGCAAGTGCATAATCTTGAGCAAGTACTATTAATAGTAATGCTAGTGAACCTGATTAACAAATCATGGAAATGGAAATTAATTCACTAGAAAAAACACAATTGGGGACACTTCTGCTGATAAGGATACTCTACCTAAAGAAAAGGAGTCGAAAAGAATAAGGTAAGCGATCTTTTTTCTTTCGCAAGAATTTGAAAACGAAAATTATTTTACAGTTTTCGTGTCTTTCTTAATGTATTGTTTTTGTTTAAGTTACCAGGTTATCTTTCGACTGTTGTTAGAGAGATTTTCCATTTTAATAAATACCATAAATACTCTCTAATGTGAAAGGTTATTTACTTCGTTTATTCAGACTCAGGTTGATTTTGTATTCAGTTATAAGTTTAATGTTTAAATATTTTTAGGTGATGTGTATCGGTACATTATGCTTGATTTTGCAATCCTTTTTGTAAGATATGGCTTGGGGCCCAAAACCTGACCTTGCGAGGGGGTGGGCCTTATTATTTTCCGTTACGCCATTGCAGCTATTAAATAGCTCATTATCCTTGTTAAATAATTTTTATAATTACTATATTAAAACAGTGAACGCAGACTTTTTCTAGCAAGTATATATATCTTCTTCTTTAGCACGACAGCCCGGGGTGGGCCAAGGCTTTCCTCAGAACATCCCTCCATCTTGTCCTCCGGGAGGCGACAGTTCTCCAATAGGTCACTTTCAGCACTTTAAAATCTTCTTCCACACAATCAGTCCATCTCAGCTTGTGTCTCCTTCTGGGTCTGTTCGAGATGGGTTTATAATTAAAGATTCTTGATGTCATAGATGAGGGATCCATTCGACAGACATGTCCCGCGAATCTCAAGCGGCATATTTTGATGTAGTTGACGATGTCAGCTTCCTTAAAGAGTCTGTTGAGTTCAAAGTTGTACCTGTGTCTCCAGGTTCCGTTATCATTCACAGCCCCAAAGATCTTCCTCAGGACTTTCCTTTCAAAAATAACAAGTTGATTTGTCTGGATCTTTGTTAGAGTCCAGGTTTCACATCCATAGGTGAGAACAGGTCTTAAATTAGTTTTATACAAAATAATTTTTGTAGATCTTTTTATCAATTTCGATTTTAAAAAAGTTCCAATGCCATAAAGGCAGCGATTAGCAGCAAGAATTCTTCTTTTTAGTTCAAAGTCTATGTAATTACAAGAGTTAACATTGGAACCCAGATATGTAAAACTGTCAACCAGTTCAACTTTAAGATTTCCAACTTGAAGGGCCACAGGGCTCACTGCTTTTGTCACAGGCATGTATTTAGTTTTATCTGCATTAATATTAAGATGCATTTTTTCAGCAGATGCTTTGAGAGCGCTGAATGCTTCCATTAAGGTACTTTTTGTTCTTGCGATTATGACTATATCGTCAGCATAGGCTAGAATTTGTACAGATTTGGTAAAGATAGTGGCCCTCGTGTTGATACCAGAGTCACGAATGACCCACTCAAGAGCTAAGTTAAACAAAAGACAGGCGAGTGCATCGCCCTGTCTTACTCCATGTTCAATTTCAAAGTAATCCGTGATATTGCCTGACAGCTTTATGCAGGCAAGGGTGCGAGTCAAAGTTGATTTTATAAGCTGTAAGTATTTATTTGGCATCCCTAGATCTTGAAGAGCTTTAAGCAAGAAATCCCGATCAACACTGTCATATGCGGATTTAAAATCAATAAATAAGTAGTGAAGATCGATATTGAACTCTCTTGCTTTTTCCATTATTTGTCGCAGATTAAAGATTTGTTCACAGGTGGACTTCCCCTTTCTGTGAACCCGCACTGATATCCTCCCACTATACTTTCTACCCAGGGAGAAATTCGGTTAAAGAGGATTATCGAGAAGATTTTATAGATGCAGTTCAGAAGGGTTAATACCTCGGTAGTTACCACAGTTTGTGGGATCTCCCTTTTTGTAGATTGGACAGATGATTCCAAGGGTCCAATCTGGGGGCAGAACTTCGTCATTCCAGATAGAGATAATAATTTTATGAACTTGTTCTTTTAGCAGTCTTCCTCCATGTTTGTAAAGCTCAGCCGGGATTCTATCAGGTCCAGACGCCTTGTTGGACTTTAACGTCTTGAGAGCCAGTTCAACTTCATGGCAATCCGGTGGAGGTATCTGAATATCTTGATAGTTTTGATGGGGGACAAAAACTGCATTGTTAGTGTGTGCAGCGTTTAATAGGTCAGAGAAATATTCCACCCATCTCTGAGATATTTCAGTTGGGTTGCTAATGATTTCACCATCACTATTTCGGCAGATTGTGACTCTGGATTTGAAGTCTTTTCTACTATTGTTGATTATCTTATAGAAAGCTCTGCTTTCATTGCTACTTTTTAGAAGCTCAGCATCCCTAAGAAGCTCTTCATAGAATAGTCGCTTTTTCGCTTTGTGAATCCTCTTTTCATTTCTCCTGGCGGTTTTATAGTCTTCTTCTGAACTTCTGGTGAATCTCTTTTGGTGCATATCTCGGTAAACTTTATTTTTAAGATCCGTTACTGCCTTGCACTCATCATAAAACCAGTCTTTTTTTTTTTGTTCTTTTCTATTTTTCCCAGAACCTGTTCAGCAGTTGCTAGGATAGCTTCTTTAACCAGTAACCATTGATCTTCAATACCGGTGGGGCCCACCAATTCACTATCCTGAAGTTTGCAATTTAACATTTCTACAAATTCATTCCTAATCTTCAGATCGTTAAGCTTGGAGCAAATAAACCTACCTTCACTTTTTCTATATTTGTACTTGAATGTTGAAATTTTCGCTCTTATTTTAATCACAACTAAATAGTGGTCAGAATCGATATTGGCACCACTGAAGGACCTAACATCCTAAAGGCTAGAGAAGTGCCGGGCGCCAATCAGCACGTGGTCTATCTGATTAAAAGTAGAGCCATCAGGTGATCTCCATGTCCTTTTGTGTATGTTTTTATGTTGGAACATGGTACTTCTGACAACCATATCATGTTCAGCTGCAAAATCAACAAGCCTGATTCCGTTTTCATTAAAAATTTCGTGTAGGCTATGATATCCAATATATATGGTAGGTCGGAAAAAATCTTCCTTTCCAACTTTGGCGTTAAAATCCCCCAATACAAGCTTAATGTCACCTTGGGAGCATTCACAACAGAGTGCATCTAATTCACTATAGAAAAGATCTTTAATTTGATCACTCTTTTCCTCTGTTGGTGCATGAGCACATATAATACTGTAGTTTTGAAACACACCTTTAATTCTAATTCTGCACATTCTGCTATTTTTTGTCTTGAAATCTAAAACAAGGTGCGTAATTCTTTTGTTTACAATAAATCCTGTACCAAAAACATGTTTTTGGGGATCACAGCTGTAAAACACAGTATAGTTTTTATTCTCCAGAACTCCCTCTCCAATCCAGCGCACCTCCTGAATAAGTATATATATATATATATATGTAATATATAAAATTCTCCTGTCACAATGCTTGTAACCAAACTCCTCCGAAACGACTTGACCGATTCTTATGAAATTTTGTGCGTATATTCAGTAGGTCTGAGAATAGGACGTAAACTATTTTTCATTCCGATATTGCAATTAGTTGAAAATATATTAATTCAAAAACCTTAAAACGCGTAATTGTTTTACCGCTGTGTGTTGCTTATTTCGCCATTTATTTCGCTTGGCGTCGAAAATCGGTTTCGCGCCAGATGTGTGACTTTTCTCTGTTCTGCCGTCCAAATCGACATGCTCATGGGTTACAATAGCAAAATGAGTGTCTATAGCAAATCAAAAATCACCAAATTTGGCGAGTGAAAAGTCCCCCCCCCCCATTTTTTTTACATATCTTTAATTCAAAAATTAATATATTGCATGGTTTATATAACAAAAATGTCTAAAATATTTGCGTAAAACTTAATCTTTTTTACTTCGTTTTTATTATTTCAAATAAGTGACACGAGATAAATGAAACGGCTAGACCGATTCTTTTGAAATTTTGTGCGTACATTCAGTAGGAAACAGGTGTTGCCTGGGGACTTGATGTCATACAAATCTATCGATGCAGTTTACGATACCAACGTAGCTGTAAATTATCCAGCAGAGTTTTTGAATTCATTGGATTTGCCAGGCATGCCACCGCACCATTTACAACTGAAGGTTGGATCTCCGGTTATTTTGCTTCGTAATTTGAACCCACCATGGCTGTGCAATGGCACGTGATTAGTCATCCAAAATTGATTGAAACGTCGTCATTTTGAATGGCAAGTTCCGGGAATAAGATGTATTACTATACCACGATTCCCTATTTTTTCCACAGATGTGCCAATTGAATTCAAGTGGATTTAATTTCCAATTAGATTGGCATTCGCAATGACAATCAATAAGTCTCAAGGCCAAACGAAGTCTGTTTATGGCTTAGATTTGGGCACACCATGTTTTTCACACGTACCATTATATGTGGCATGTTTTTGCATGGGTAAACCATCCAGTTTGTTTGTGTAGGCTGAAGATGGACTCACTAAAAATATCGTACACTCCATTGCACTAAGAGACTGATAATGTTTTTTTAATTGTCATAATTTGTGATAGAGATGTAATTTGAAATTTATTAGTTCAAAAAGTGAATATTTGGTGTTTTGTTACTTTTATAGGCCGTCATCGTTCACGGCTTTCCATTTCTCTTTCAATCATATACCACATCCCCACACACTTAAAATGAGTTAGTTATTTTTTATTTGACTGCCAAAATATTCACTAGAAATAATTTATATGGCAAAACAACGTTTGCCGGGTCAGCTAGTATATATATATATATATATATATAATATATATATTAGCTTTTACCCACGGCTCCGCTCGCGTTGTGGTCTTTAAATAACTGTCAAAGTTTTTCTTGTGGTTTTTCAAAAAACGATCAGTTATGTCTCGTAGAAAACAGCGATCAACTTTTGATCAAGTATCCGAGTTCGACAGAGGAAGGATAGAGTGGCCTACCGAGATTGTGGATTGTGGGATTTTTTTTATTGCTTGACTGGAACCAGGGCCGCCGCGTGGGTATTAGGCGCCCTTGTTCAATTTGAAATTCGGCGCCCCTTTATGGGGTTCTGTTGCACTCTTATAAAGTGCTACAAATAAAATAAGAAATACTCATTTATAGTATTCGAAATCTGACTTTCGAACTGAAAAGCTTTAAAATTATAATATTAAAACGCGTTTGGTCTTATTGTTTTTTTTTTTTATTATTATTTCATAAATTTTAAAAACAAAACAAAGCAAAAATGATATAAAATTTTTTAAGTAAAATATAAAAATTAGAAAATATATTCAAATAATGATTCAGCTACAAATGCTCATATCAATTCCTTTATATTTAATTTATCCACACAAAATTTCGCTCTCTATGGATATAATTGACAAGTCCCATAATCTCTCCTGCGCCACAGTAGATCGAATGTAGTTTTTTATAATTTTAAGTTTTGAAAAACTTCGTTCTCCAATAGCCACCAAAACTGGCACGATTAAAGAAATCCGTAAAGCTATTGCAATATTTGGAAATGTATCGATAAGATTGTTTTCATAAATATAATTTAAAACATCAATATGTGACATATCCTCTTTGGTAAAACATCGGAAAGATTTTACTTCTTCAAATAAATTTAATCCATCTATGTCCTTTTCATTAATATTTTTAGTATCCGTTAATTTTAGTTCTAATTCTTCACAATTTCTTAAAATTTCATTGTCACTCCAGTTTTTTAAATTAGGTATATGGTAGTAATTGAAATGTTCTTTTAATTGACTGTGTGAGAGAACCTTTCTGAAATTTAAGAAAGAGCAAAGTCTAATATTATATTGTAAAATTCAAACTTAAACTTTTGTGTTGGATTGTTGATTGGTTCGTCGGTTTGTTCATCTTGAAACAGTTTATTTTTACACCTGTTTCGACTTTGTGGAAAATCAGTATCCACCCCCAAATCATCAGCGACGATACTTGCATTGGCAATTGCATGTTCATATGCTTCATCTGATCTACGATTATCTGAAATAAATTTCAAATGCTTTACGATATGAGTAGGGTATATAGAGTAATATATTTCTCAAAAAGTAAGAATAATTTTAACACAAATGTGTGTATTTCAGTAACCAAATGTTCAGTGAATAATCTGGTTACGATAAATTTGAAGTTTTGAATCTTTGTATGATATAAGACATAAACAGTATTATATTCAGAATATGATGAATTGTGCAAATATAAATAACATCACAAACGTTGTACAAAAAGGTAAATGAAATTTTCAACAAAGAATAATTCTACAAAATTAAGGCAAAAAATTTCATAAAGAAAAATTCAGAGAATTTATAAAGTAAAGTGAATTCTAGACTGGGGATTGGTATACTTTCAAGAAAGAACCAATTGTTAGTGAAACAAGATATCGAAAGTATCAGACACCTACTTGATATGAGCTTCCAGGAAAAATGTCCCCCATCCCAGCAATAGTCGCCTTAAGACTGTCATGCTCCAATTAATATTTTTTTATATTATTTAAATCAAGTTTTACACACACAGGCATTAACATTTTCCATTCCTTCAAAAATAAAGAAATATTATAGATATTTTTTATTTATTTATATTTCTATAGCTCAATGCAAGTGCGATCAGTGTCAAAATATCAATGCTAGGAATTAAACTTTGAAGTCGTAAAAAAACTTCAATAACCAGTTCTACCTTAAGTACTACTATTTGGAATTTCATGTTTACACTAATAATTAAACTTTATAAGACTATTCTTGCATAGAAAAGTGTGTTTTTGGAAGATGTATTCAAGCAAAGAAAACAAATATTGATGCATATTAATCAACATAAAAGTACTATAAAAGTCCCTTGAAATATATGTATAAATATCGACGAAAATCTTAAAATTAGCTGATGTAACACGGAAAATTTTCAAAATTAAATTTTTTAAAATTAGATTTCATTAAGCTGAACATTACTTTTACTACCTCCTTTGTAAAGGAAAGCAAATAATAAATGCATGTTTTGAATAATATGATAAAAATTTTAATGATAAGACTATTATTTTAATATGATAAAAACTCAAGGGAAAATGCAAACAAATCAAAAGTAAATTCATAATAACAGTTTGCAGTTATAAAGGAATGAAGAAAAATTGAAAAAATTACTGATTTAAAATTGCGTCAACTCTCTCTCTTTGAAAAAATGTGTTTTCCTGAAGGCAGTAGCTTAGCTAGGTATTTTTAAAAACCCTGGTGCAAAAAAAAAAAAAAAAAAAAAAATGAGGGCTTTATCTTGCTTGAATTCTATTTAGTAAAAAAGTAAAAATATGGGAATATTTTAAATATATACAAAGCTACAATTTTTATATACTTACTGTCTTCTCTTTCTTGGCGTTGTTTGCGCTTAAACGTACTCCACTTGGTTTCTTCTCTTTTTTTTTAAATCTATAATTTTAGTTTTATAATTTATCTAATACGATTTGTATGTGCTCGAGTATTTACTGACGTTAAAAGGAAGCAGAAACGAAATGCCACGCTATAAAATGTCGTTGAAAAAATCCCTAGCTATTAATTTATTCGGGTGAATCGAACTCACATCCAACAGAGAGCTTAGAGCTGCAAAATGGCCCACCGAGATAGACATGAAATGATACAAAAAATATGCATGAACAAGAAAATTTAATACAATATTATTATAATTATTTTTTAAAAAAAACATATCTGCTAAAGAGCAGAGGAAGGGGGACAAAATTACATCAGTAAAATTACGAGAAGATTGCGAAATATTGAAACAGGAAAATAGCATATTATGAATCATATTGTTATTAAAAATAGAATGTAACTAGGAAGGAATTGCTTCTTGTGTAGGTTTTTTAAGATGTAATAATAAGTCTGGTAAGAATTTTCATGGAGCTTGAAGTTTATTTTCAAATAACAGTCTATAAAAAAAAATGGAAATATTGAAAATAACAAGAACTTTTCAATAAGTAAAGTTCGCAACACTGAACAAACAACGAAAAGAATTAAGGTGAAATCCTTACAAATTCGAAATTACTTTCAACTGAATTGCGACTATTACAGTTATGTTGCAACCTTTTATATTTATATCTTAAATTTGGAAGAAATCGTACATTCGGCTGCCCTTGTGTATAGATATCATGCTTAGAATCTAAAGAAATTCATGATACCAAAAAGAGTGTTGTAGATCACGATGAAGCAGTGCTTCTCAAACTTTCAATATTTGCTACCCAGTTTTTAGTCATAATTTTCATCGCGCCCCACTTCTTACAATAACAATGTACTGAATGCAATTATAATGTACTTTGATGGTAAAACTACGATGCAATACGACTTTAATTATAAACGCACTAATTAGAAAAATATTAAGTTTTGTAAATACATTTTGTATATGACAAGCCCAAGAGAGTCACTAGTAATTACTGAACTTGTTTTTAATTGAACATTGATAAATTAATTATCAAATACTTTGTGCAGAACTGATACATTTATAAGTAGTGCGTATATATCAGTTTAAATGTACATTTCATTTTTTATTATATAAGAATATAGTTTGCTTTGTAATTATTTTAAATTGCAAATTATTTTATTAAATTGATAATTATTTTAAATATTTTATTTTCCATTTTTCGTAATATGCACGCGCTCCCCCCCGCCCCAAGTACAGTTATCACGCCCTCCTTAGGGGGCGCGCCCTACAGTTCGAGAAACGCTGCGATAAAGATTTTATTTCGAGATTTGAGAACAATTTAATAACTGGTATACATGACACAAAATATGATTTGGGGAAGAAAAGACAAGCGATTTACATAATAATTTGGTCTATAGTGAAACGAATATTTGATAATTTAGATATAAACAAGAAAGAGAATAATTGGCTTTTTAATAAACACTTGGCGGTTGCACGTTCACTGTAATTTTAATTTTTTTCTCTTTTTTTCACCCATCAACTTTTTGCGCCCCCAAATCTTTTTCTTCCTAGGCATATGCTTAGCGTGCCTAAGCGGAAAAGTGGGCATGGTAGCGGGGGGTACGTTACGCCACTGGACAACGGTCATCACATAATAATGCAGTCTTATCACTTTTGCCAATTGACATGCAGTTTGAAATTAACTGTTTTTCGAAGGGAATGTACGGGAATAATATTTGACGACATTAAAATTATCCGGATCATGATCTTATTAAGACGGAGTCGAGAATGAAATGAGACCCCCACTGAGAGCGAGGTCCTGGACCCGGGCCTAGTTGGCCCATGCCTTGAAACGTCCCTAACTACAATACAATACGACTTTAATTATAAACCGCACAATTTATCAAGATAAATATTTTGTATATGACAAGACCAGGAGAGTCACTAGAAAAAACTTGTTTTTTATTGAATATTGATAACTTAATTATCAAATACTTTGTGCAGTACTGATACATTTATAAGTGTTGAGTATTATATCAGTGGGGATTTGTATTTTGTTTTTTATTATTGAGAATGTGTTTTACTTTGTAATTTTTTAAATTGTGAATTATTTTATCAAATTGATAATTATTTTAAATCTTTTGTTTTCGATTTTTCGCAATACGTTCGCGCCCTCAAGTAGGGTTATCACGCCCTCCTAGAGGGCGCACCCCACAGTTTGAGAAACGCTGCGATAAAGATTTTATTTCGAGTTTTGAGAACAATTTAATAACAGTATACATGAAGCAAAATATGATTTGGAGAAGAAAAACCAAGCGATTTACATAATTTTAAAAATGTACATATATTATCATTGCAAACAAAAAGCAAACGACGCAAATACATTGAGCCACTACATCTTCTCAGCATATAATGAATAAAAATTTATGCCGATACAAATCATTCCCAATTCCTGTTGTTTCATGTTACAAATTCTTAGATTTTGAACACATTCCGTATAATAGCGCGAACTCCACACGGAACGTGTTTTTATTGTTGGTATCGGAAATCAAATTTTGTTTTACACAAACGAAAACAAAATTAAGCTAAATTAAATTAAAATATAAAATTCAAAAAAAATAAAATCTTATTTTATTACTAAACAATATAATGCATGCAAAATTGCAAGTTTTTTATTAACAACTTTTATGTGTGTGTAAGTAACATTAAATTAAAAAAAACTATAAGTACTATAAATTTTGGCGCCCCCTGCCCCAGGCGCCCTTGTGCGGTGAACAATTTTGCCACCCCCACGCGGCGGCCCTGACTGGAACAAATAAAATTTAAAAATTCTAAAATTGAGCTTAGTTTAAAAAAACTTAAAACGTAATTTATTATAATAATTAACAACAAAAAATCAATAACTTAAAGTATTAATACTTTTAAAAATCAAAAGTATCTACGTTTGATGCATAATTTCTCTTTAAAAGAGCTCAAAACAGAATATTATTCTAAGATGCTACTGTATACCATATTATATGTTCTTCCGTCAGTTGCAAATATGCGAAGAATTGGGCATTGGACACACCGATCAGGCTACAGTATAGCAACAGTAAAACTGGAATTTGAACTCGTTTGAATTGAAATGGTAGGTCTCAGTGGGGATACTTGGAATCCGAGGGTATGATAACACTATCCCTTTTCATGACATATGTTAAAATATTGGCACCAAGTATATTCTGTATAAGTTTTGTGATCCAAAGCCTCGTTTCTTTACATAGTCGAAGAACATCGAGATTTTGATTAGTATAACTGGTACATTTAGTTTTAATTGAAGTTTATGTGAGGGTACACCCGAAAGTTCAAGTGAATTTAAGAACTCCGTGGGATATGGAGTACTTTGCTCTTTATCCATGATTGTATTCATTGATAAATATTTCTTCATCCCCCCTTCCCCGCACGTCGTTTAAATTTTCAATGTTGATTTTATGGACAATGACATTATATAGTCGAGGAGCATCGATATTTTGCATAAACATAACTGGTACATTTATTTTTAATGAAGTTTATATGAGGGTGCACCCGAAAGTTCAAGCGAATTTATGAACTCCGTGGGATATGAAGTACTTTGTGTTCTGTATCCATGGTTGTATCCATTATAAAATATTCCTTCATTTTCCCCACACGTCTAAAATTTCAGTGTTGATTTTATTGACAAAGTCACTTTTAGGCGCCAATATTGATCTTGCGCGCAACCACTGATCCCAATTTAAATTTTGTAGCAAGCCCGGGTAAATTTGAACAATAAGATTTACATCATTTTCTTCTACATTACAAAACTATCTGGAACTAAAATATAACCTCCAGTATTTGCGTCCTAACATCCATAAGTGATTTTCAATTGCGTCTCTGCATAATGTTCTGAATCTACGTCATTATGAAGATGCTCTCTCATATTCGTCTTATGACTGAATTTTTCAAGTACCTCCACCTATAAATAATAATAAATCCTATAAATAAAGTACCATTCCTCCTATAATATCTGTACTTTCTCGTAAATCCTGAAGAGTCCGATTTAACGCTCCTATAGCTTTCTTGTGAGACATCGTACTTTCACCCCACACTAAAAGCTTACATTGTGGAAGCATCCTGCCTTGAGAGCTATTTTTTCTGAAATTTCAGATAAGCGAATCTTCAAATGCAAGATTAAGCGATAATTTTAAAACGGAATGTGCAGTACGACCGTTGGTCAGTAAAATCGCGGCTGCACCAGAAGAAGCCATAGCAAATGCTTTTTTCTAGGTTTTTCTGATGGCCATTAATAATAAGTTTAGCAAAAACGTTTTTCCTGTTCCTCCAGGGGCTTCGAGAAAAAAAGAGTGCACCACTGCCGGATTCTATTTTGCGTAACACTTGTTGGAAAACGTGACTTTGCTCTGAAGTTAATTGAGGGATAAATTCTGTTACTTGATGTTGCAATGTATAAAATCGTAGCTTAATTTCTCAAGTGATTTCATTATCGAAACCATTTCCGTCGACACGTCTAGGGCTAATCATTCCAAAATCATGTAGCTTTTTCCTAACTATTCTGAAAACCTTTATTGCTTTTCGTTGTAGATGTGTTCATTGAAAGGCAAATTCAGTTGTTTTTCGTCGCAAAATATCTTCCGCCATGTAGTCTTTGTACTTATTCCAAAAGGTTTGAGGATTAGAAAGACCGAAGATGAAATAAGTATTGCGTAAAGCTCCCTAATTTTATTCGGCGAGTGATATTGTACGGCTTCTCCTCCATAGAAATATCTAGTATATATATCTTCAAAGTAATACCTCTATGCAAAATATCTAGGTTCAGTATGTGAAAAATTTTGTGCAAAATATGAATATTGTATAATTAGGTTTAAAAAATTCAAAGTAATAAGTATTCGATAAATCAAAACTTTTTATGAAACTGTCAATTAATATTACCATAGAATTTTCAAAATCACTCGAGCAATTCGCTAAAACTTTATTTCATTTCCCTCCTTAAAAAGTGGGAGAAAACTGGCATTGTCGGAA
Source organism: Trichonephila clavata (assembly GCA_019973975.1). Lineage (NCBI taxonomy): Eukaryota > Metazoa > Arthropoda > Arachnida > Araneae > Nephilidae > Trichonephila > Trichonephila clavata. The sequence continues at coordinate 302 of BMAO01003936.1, read as the reverse complement.
TTGAGAACTTCTTAGCCAACTTGGCGTATTTCTCAAGTTTGAGTTTGACATTTAACAAACGTAACGTAATAAACGTTAGACGTTTAGTAAAAAACTATTTAAAAAATTGCTTTTTGTAACGATGCTAAATTACTCTGTTTCAGTTATTTGTTACAAATGTGAGAAAACGTTTATTAAAGTTTCCATTATTGACCAAATGCATTATTTTGCGCCAACTGGCGGGAGTAAGCCAACGTCAAAGTTTACCCGCATAGTTTCCGTTCCCTTAGGAATATAGAGATAAAATATATCCTATGTTACTC
>BMAO01003935.1:0-24799 GCA_019973975.1 Trichonephila clavata | reverse complement strand
TTCTACCTTAAAATGGCTATTAAATACAGAATGCAGATAGAAGCATTCAATCAATTTAGATCTCTTGTAGCAATAGAAATGGAAAATTCGATTTCAACGTTGAAAATGAAATTATGTATAAAGACCTTAAAGTATCGATAGATAATATTAAAAGGATTTCGTGATAACTTATGTTGATTAAAGTCTCTGTTAATTATGCAATAATATGTAAATATTTTTATAGTAAATTATTTGTGATCATTTTAAAGAATAATGCATTTCAAAAGTCGATTCACAACAATAGAGAAGATGATAATCGTCTTTTGGCTTTAAACAAAAGATTAAATATTCATCTCAAACTATTAAATACCCACGAATTTTTTACACCAAATTCCACAAAAGTCCAATAAAATTCCGTAGTATTACTAATGGGTATAATACATATATAACGAAGTCTGGGAAGATTTTACAACCCTTCTTCAAAATACTATCGATAGCTTTCAACACACAGCAATAATTAAAAATAGCTTAGAGATTGTTAGAGTCACGAGGATATGACAGTTTTTTCCATGCACGGCTTTGACTTCGAGGACCTTTTTAATTCTATTGATATAGATGATTGATTAGTTCTACATTTAATTTATGATAAATATGAATTGCATAATTCAATGAAAAAGGAAAAATTTGATATCCTGGTTAATCTTGTTTTACAAGAAAATTTCATAGCATTTGATCAGAATCTTTATAAACAGATCAGAGGATTACCTCAGGGTGGTCCTGCCAGTAATAGTTTAGCTAACCTGTATTTACATTTTTTTGAAATTGATCATATTTTTAATGAATCTTTCTTACTTTACTCGTTATATAGATGATATAATAATTTTGGTAAAAATAGTGAATTCAAACCAAATATTATGTTCTACCCTGACAATCTCAACCTTCTTAAACTAATTTTAACTCTAATATGGTTGAATTCCTGGATTTAGACTTGCATCTTATTGACAATAGAGTAGTCTGTAACATTTATGACAAAAGAGATTCTTTTAGTTTCCATGTAATTAAAATTCCTGTATATGGAACAGTAATTTGCATCTATCAATTTACAGAAATATTGTTTTGAATTTTTACTTAGGAATGATAACTTAACTACCAACAAAATAGATAAATTTAATAATATCAAGAAATTCTTCCAATGCTGCTTAGATCATGGACTATCCTTTTAACTTCTTAAGAACATATATTCATCACAAATACATTAATCGTCTTGCTATTTCTGATTTCAAAACCACCATACAACAATAGGATCTCAAAGTCAGCATATTAGTGGTTTTGCTGTGAAGATTCTGTTTAACACTCTTCACACAGTTTATATTTTTTCCACACCCTTCTTAAAAATCTTATAAAATGAAAAATTTCTACATTTTTGGCAACCAAACCAAATTTCTACATTTTGACAACCAACCAATTTTCTACATTTGTGACAACCAACCAAGTTATAGCCTACCAAATTTGATTGTAATCTTTCTTGGCGTCTTCCTTACAAGCTGGTATAAAGGATGCGTTTAAGTGCAATTTAGATTTTTATCACAACATATAAAAGCTTTCCATCGGTTTCAAGACTGTTGGATCTCCTGGAATAAGCTCTGTGAGCAGAAGTTTTGAAAAATCTTTTTGGAAGAATCCTTTTATTGGGTAATTCTTTTGATATTTTTCTGCTTAAACATTTTGGGAGAATTTTTGCTTAATAGTAGTCGGTTGTTCTTTCATATTTCTATGAGATTTTTTATACTTTGGATTTTTTATACTTTGAATTTTTTATACTTAGAATTTTTATACTTTAAATTCTATTTATTTATTTTGGTCTTTCCTACCGAGTTGCAAAGGGGGAAGGTTGCGCCTTCAAACTAGTTTAACCCCACTTATTCGGTCCTAAGTCCGAAATTGCGTTTTGACTCGCTAGGTTCTTATTTGTATTTCATTAGATTTGATCTTCATTTTTTATTAAGTATTTCCTGTTATGTTCTATATTTTATATAAATTTCTTCCATATATATATATATATATATATATATATATATTAAGGATAATTAAATTAGATCTAAAATTAAATGGCTAGTCCATTTCTAACTTCTATCTTCCCGTTAAATCTTCAAGTATTAAATTTATTACCAGTTCGGGAATATAGAACACATTGCTCTAACTTTGCCAGCTCCACCATTAATTTTTATTACCTATATGTCATCCTTAAATTCTCAAGTATACCGCTTCAATTAGACATGCACTTGAAGACATCTGGCTTTGAATGGTGGGACTCTTGAGTTTTAACACGTGTCCGTCTCTTTCTCTCTCTCTTACAAACAGATTACAAAATGATCTCATGGAATAAAGACGGTTAAAAAATAATGTCCTGATCTTCACCCGAAAAAACACGACAGCAATAAGCCGCAGGATACCGGAAGGAGGAAACCTGCAGCGGCAAATTAATTTTAACTTTAATGTAAAGCCATCGAAAATTTAAAACATTTAAAAAACGGACGCCAAAGTCAGACAACTACATGGAAATCGCTTTAAAGGACTTTATGGAATCCGGAACGCGCGTATCTCCCTTTGCTGAAGAGGCCCCTAGCCCGGGAAGCGAAACCTACTTCAACTGAAAGCGAATATAAACAGATCTACAATAAACATTCTCTGATGGTAAGGAAAAAAAAGAAACACTCCTGTCCCTGAAAAGAAATGTGCCCGTTCCAGCAGCAAAAGAATGAAAACAGCTCCCATTAAAAGTTCTCTGATGGCGAGAAGAAAAAAAAAGTGAAGTGCCGTCAACAGTTGCAATGGTAAGATGTGCGATAATCCCGATGTGAGATTGACCAACATCGAATACATTATTGAAAATTACAATCGAATCCCAGAATGAAGGGCAACATCGAAAAAAAAATTACAAAATCAAATCAACGGCGAAAAAAATATGTGGACTACCGTCAACCAAAAATCTCTGCCTGTAAGAAATGAGGTCAGTGAAATTATTAGTTTACATTTATGTATACAGAAGTGACTGAGTTTTGTTAACAAGACTCTTCGAGAGGAACAGTAATATAAATATTTAAAATTTTATAGAATATAATTTGTGTTAAGTGATATTGTTGTTTATATTTAGAAGATGAAGTAAAGTGTGTTTTATTATATAAAATTTTGAGAAATTTTAATGCATTTCATTATTTTATTTTAAATTGTTAAAGGATTTATATCATTTATATGAAAGTATTGGTATTATAAAGTTGAAAGGATATAACGTTAGTTATTAGAGAAATGACACTCTAATGTACTAATATTAAGGAAACTGATTATGAGGAAACTTAAAATTAAAGTAACATTGCATTCTTTTTGTCCACTGAATTTTATTATTTTGTTAATTATTTTATTCATCAGTAACTTTACTAAATTTAAATTTAAATTAAAATTTTTCTCATATTGAAATTGTGTATTTTGATATACTGGCCACATATGAGGATTCACAGTTTCTCGAAATTTTCCTTGTCTTAAATTAAAGTAATTTAACAACTTGATTTTGGAAATGATACAGTGGATCGAAAAGAATTCAATCATTATGATTTTGTATATTCTTGAAATATTAAGAGGACAAACTTATTTAGTTTGATTTGTATACCTCTTATTGTTTTCATATTAGCATCCCTGAACATCTGTGATTTGATCACGCCGATTTTTCAGAGAGATGTGTTGGTATGGTGTAAATTATATTACTAAATATGAAATGCGAAGGAGAAAAAATTGTCTATGAAATGAATAAGTTGAAAAAGTTACAGAGAGATTCAAAATGTTTTATGTGATGATTTTAAGTAAAAGTGAATATGGTGAAAAATTTACTACGCTAATTTGTATGTGTTGTTGAAAATAATTATTATAATAATGATAGATATCTTTCTAGAGATTATTCCCCTTTTCGAATCGAGATAAATAAAAGAGCTCTTAATATTTTTATATTCTTTATTCTTATATTCTTTATTCTTATAATACATGTAAAAGGAATATGGTCTGGTGTGTTGAATAGTGTATAAGTGTTATATAAACTGTTCTCATATTATTAATCATATCATTTTATTCATGTCTATGCTTTGATATTTTAACAGTGTATTTCAGCTATGTATATTTTTATGTAGCAAAATTTAAGTAGTATTATGAAGGCGCCTGAGTATATTTTAATAGAAAATTAGTATCTTAATATTTGTATATCATGTATTTTTTAAATTATATGTTATTGTTTAATATGATAAACTTCCACACATATACTACACATAGGTAGACATGTGCTAGCAATAACACAAATCTAATAATATGAAAGATTTTGAAGGAAACGTTAAGCTCTTTTTCTGGATGTATTATAGATTTGAAAACGCTAATGTACATTTATGTGTAAGGAATTTCATTTTATCAATTAATATTTTAAAAGTTTTATTATTTTGTTTATTGCTATAATTTCGTTTATTGTATTGTATTGTATTTTGATTTTATTATTCGTGTTACTTAATTCTATTTACTATGTGTAAGATGAATTTCTATATTGTGTTATGTACTGTTTTGTATATATTAAAAATTTACTATGTGTTTGTAAGAGAAAAATACCACCGTTACTCCAATTTTAAAATTGGGGGGAAAATGTAAGGATAATTAAATTAGATCTAAAATTAAATGGCTAGTCCATTTCTAACTTTTATCTTCCCGTTATATCTTCAAGTATTAAATTTATTACCCAGTTCGGGAACATAGAACACATTGCTCTAACTTGCCGGCTCGGACCATTAATTTTTATTACCTATATGTCATCCTTAAATTCTCAAGTATACCGCTTCAATTAGACATGCACTTGAAGACATCTGGCTTTTGAATGGTCGGGGACTCTTGAGTTTTAACACGTGTCCGTCTCTTTCTCTCTCTCTTACAAACAGATTACAAAATGATCTCGTGGAAAAAAGACGGTTAAAAAATAATGGCTTGATCTTCACTCGAAAAACACGATATATATATAAATATATAACATATCTTACATTCTGTAAGATATGTTACCACTAGGCCCTTACAAAACTCTATAATATATATATATATATATATATATATATTATAGAGTTTTGTAAGGGCCTAGTGGTAACATATCTTACAGAATGGTTTCCCTAGTACAATTTTAGCTGAATAAAAATTGCAATGAAATCTCGGAATGTTTTTTTTCGAAATTTCACTTTGTGTTTTAGGAGTTTTGATTAAACTTATATCAATTGCAAAGCAAGAACACGGTTTTAATTAATATTAATTGTGTGATTGCTATCTAGTTAGGTTATAATACAACTTTTACTAATCTGAAAGGGTATTCTAATCATATTTTTTTTTGTTTAATATAAAAGTGGCTGAAGTTACTACAATCTGCATTTTTAAAATTGTTACGGTAGCGAAATTCACAGCAGTTATATATATATAATTTTGAATTAAATTCACAGTAGTTATGTTTATAATTTTGAATTAAATTCTCAATCACAGTTCTTTACTTGAAATATATTTTTTTTCTTTAAATCTTATAGATATAAGTAAGAAATTTTTTCCTTCGATTCATTGGAATTTTGAATTGTTGTTGCTAATGCACTTGATCGGTAATGCTAGATCGAGGCTCATGAAATTCCTCATGGCAAAGGGTTAAATTGTACGCTTATCATTAGCAGTAGCTTTGAGCTCCATACAGGTGAAGGTACGATTTAGCTCATTTCTACCTTAATTTTGAGGGAGAAACCCTGGGTTGGTCAAGGGCTTCCACCTCACTTCCCCTTCCAACAAAATTCATGAGAGGACTTGCAACTCGTCGGCTATTTAGAGCAACTCCATCCGGGAAGGCACTACGAATTTACGAACATCTATGCCTTCTCCAGGAATCGAACCCAGAGCCTACGGCACAGCAGTCACCGTCGTTAATCACTATACCGTATGGCCGGTACGATTCTGATTGAAACGGGTAGTAAGATTTTGTAATGTAAAAGTTTTCTGTGCAAATGAAAAGTTTATGTGTTTGGTACATTTATTAATATAAATTTTTCTCCTTTGCAGTGATTAAAAGGCATTAAAAGATTTTGAAAAGTATTCTCTGGTTTTTGTTAGGTTAACTCCACCAGTAATATGGAGAAAATCAGGGATCAGCAACCTATGGTGCGTAGTACAATTCTTAGTGGCACTCTGCAGCTCTCTACAAATCAGTCGATTTTTAAGTAAAGTTGATAATTTTGAAATAGAGCTTATTGAACTAACATCTTCAAGATCATAAAAATCAATATCCATACGGAACTGCGAAAAAATGTGGATGATAACTCTAACGATAAATCGATAGCTATGAAATGAAATATTATATATTTCATTGCTGGAAAAATTTAAATGAAGAAAATTGCATGTACTCTGCTTTCCGCTTTTGATTCTACATATTTACGAGAAAAATCTTTCTTTTGAAAAATATGTCGAGTCCACAAAGAAATTATTTAACAACTAAATGATCAGAATTGTGTCAAACTGAAAGTTCAAATTATACCCTTGCGATGGGAAGTACAGTGGGGCAAAGACAAGGTTCACTGAGTTTCCTTAGTTAACCATTTTGAAGGAATACTTATAATTTACGTTGTATACTTCTTATTTTAATAAATGTTTAAAAGATACATAAATACATACATAATATATGTATAATTTTAATTTTTTAATTATGTTACAGGAATAGTTATATTTTATGTTGCTTATTTTTATGTTAATAAATATTTTTAAATGATGCATAATTAATAAATAATGAGAACCCCAGGTTTGTGTTTTTAACCTCTATTTCCTAATTATGCATGCATTGCCTCAGGAACTGTATTGTTTCAAATATTCCCTACTACTTGGCACCCTGAATCATATTAGTAAATTAGTTCGGCACACCACAGTTGTAAGGTTTCTGACCCCTAGTATTATAAATAAAATTATCCACATCCTGACACATCCTTAGAATTTTTAAAAGGGATAGCTTTCATGGCAAAATTCCAGGGTATGCAAAAGTTCAACAAATGATAACTGTATTTCTGATTTGCCCGTGTACCGCCTCGTAATTTGACCACGAAGTGAGTATAAAAGTGAGCATTTAATAATAATATGAAGAGTTCATATACATTTAGGTAATTTTAAAAACGTACTGGTGTATTAAATAATTATACTTAGTTCATAGTTCTTGTGTGAAAATAACAATCGTGTTTGAACGACTCGAAAAAACAATAGCAACAAGGCAAATGTACTTTATATAAAACAAATTTTCAAAATTGAAGTATTGAATTAATTTTAAATTGACCTATTCAAATCTAAAATTGCTTTGTTTCGTATAAGTAATCTGTTTTTCAACAGAAAACATTTATTCTTTAGAAAAAAGTAAAATCAAAGAAAAGTTAGGGATGAAATTAATACAAAATCAATGCATTCTAAAATTTTTGCCTCATTATTTTCCTAGACTCAAATTCCAAATTATCTGAATAATATTAGAAAAAAAATCTTATTAGATAATTTTAGATACCAAAGTAGACTATTACATAGTAATTTCGACTTCAAAATTGTCTTTAAAATCAGTATAAAAAAAGTGACTTATTTAAATATCTGAAAAAGTTCCTGTAATAATTTTTAATTTGTGATTATCGTGACAAAATTAGTCTATTGTTTGTTTCTGAAATACCCAAAAAAAACCCAACATAATATTTCTGAATTTGTTTTGCTATGCTCTTCCGCTTTCAAATTTAAATAAACAAAACACAAATGCGGTAACAAGATATTTTATTGACATTGATATTCATTGATAGTATATTAAATTACTGGTATTGCCACACAGAAAAACAGGTTACAAAATACTATAAATATAATGACACAGCCCCAAAGCATTATACTGAAAAATTAGGAAAGCTGTAATGGTAATGCTTCATTCCATATGAGACATATTTATGTCCACCAACAACCCCACCAATGGCATTTGGGCACTAGAGAGGTGCAACAGGTCCAGATGAATCCCAATTGGTGGCAGCAGTCTCCTGTAGAATAGTAATATTGTATTATATGTGTTAGATGCTTTTGCTTACACATTACATAAGAAAGAGTTCTAAGGTAACTCGGCTTTATGATTAAAATCAAAAGAGTTTTTTATTCAATAAAAATGATCTACATCTTGTTGATAACTTAAACGTGCCCATTATTTGTTGATTTAAAAAGTCACATAAATACATTACAGATGGCATTGGGGATTAATTGTTTAATTTATTAGAGATAACGGTAAAAGAGGACATAAGCAACACCTAAATCCATATCGTATTATTTCAAATCACCCCCGATTAGGACTCTAATTAAGGGCTTATTCTACAAGACGGTCAGGTAGAATCGGAATTCAATTCGCTTTGAATAAAGAAAATAGGAAATAATAGGAGAATTTTATTCATTTAAATCCTTATTTTAAATTAAAGTACAGTAGTAATTGAATCAATATTTGTTAATTAATCAGTGAAATAATTATTAGTATAATCAGTTATAGCTAGTATTTAGTAAAATTATTAGAGGAGATAAATTATGTTCTCCATATTTTCTCTGAGAATGTCGGATTCAACAATACTGAGTTTGAATGTAGATACTTCTAAACTGTGATACGCACAGCTAATAAAGATGTACACAAGAACAAAACTATTTTTAAAATTAACTCATCTACCCAAAGTAAATCAAATGCAGTTAATAGGAGTAAATTTCAATCTGTATAAGGATAGAATTAAAGAATCTTGAAGTTTTTTTTCAAATGTTATGTTCAGTGTGAGTTCCCCCATATTGATAAATCCCACTTAGCAATATCGACGATAGAAAATAATTTTTGAATCTTATCAATGAAGGCAGTTTATATTTGCAAGTAAGTCGCCAATAGCCTTCGCGTTGCTTCAGAGAGTGAATGTTAATAAATACATTCACTCAATCTTATCCAACTCAATTCTTCGCCATTAAAAACTATTTTATTAAAGAAAACAACTCAAATTAAATTTCTAAGAGAATCTCGTATATTTTACCTCCAATGGGAACAGCAGCTTTGGGACAGCAGTCCCACTTTCCGTCGTCTTTCTTGCAGCATTCAGCTGTTCCTGGACACAAATGAAGTTTGTCGGGACAAATTTCGATGTCGAGGTCTTTGAGGTTTTGACCCATCATTGTTTGTTCTGGCAAGGTAGTGTCTGGTTTCTTTTCCAGTGCTGAAGGTAATGCATCTGCAGAGTGAAGAAAATGTTTGAATTGTAGGCCGTTTTTACATGAAAACCATAATTATATTATTAATGTGTTCGTGAAGTATTATATTAAGAAGCAAAGAAACAATTTGTTCAAATTGTATTTAAAATGTAAGTAATATTAAAGTTATAACTAAAGGGCTAATGCAAGTATAAAGAAATGTTTGAATTTAAATATTACTTACTTGGCAATGCTGAAGTAAGGCCTATTACAAAAAGAGCTACCACAAGCGACATTCTATAAAGAAGAAAAAGGAGGTAAATATATTTCCTCAAGCAAAATGGAGGATTTTTGAGCTTTAAAAGAATATCTAAAAATATCTTCGAATTAAAACTTATAATCTTTGACAAGAATATTTTAACATAATTTTAATTATGAAAATAAATGTAAGAAAATTATACTTTTCTGTGTATGTTTCAATGATTTTTTTTTTTAAATTCTGAAATTATAATGAGAGTTTCCTTCTTATTTGTCAAGCATAGTTTTATGTATTTTAAGTGTAATTTTTGCTCTTGTGAATGAAGTTTTGGAATTCATTAAGCAATAAAAATATCAGAGCATGCTCAAAATTCTATATATATAATGTCAGGTACAAAAACTAAGTATTTACTAAAATTTATTTATCTTTGTTCTATACTAAACAATAAATTTCGAATAATATTGTAAGCTCTTGGTTGATTTTATGTTCTATATAAAATATATTAAATACTGTGAAAATCAATTTTTCCTTTTAATTTTATCAAATATAATCACAAGTTTGTGTTCAATTAAAAAATTTTCATGGAAAAGATCTTTCTTGCATGAATTGTGGAAAACATTTCGTTAAATAACAACGTTTTTCTATTTGAAAATATATGAAATGAGAAAAGAAACTATCAAATCTCTTATTATGATACAAACAACGATAAAGATATACGTGCAATGATAAAACAAAATAAGTTATAAAATAATATAAATAAGGTAATTTAAATTAAACTTAAAGAATATTTGGAAGTAGTATATGAACAATATATTTTTTTCTATTCACGACGACATTTTTTTAGTAATGACTATTTGCCAAAAAAGAGAAAATATTCTAGCATTATACGGTGAAACGTATATATATATGTGTGTGTGTGTGTGTGTGAATTTCCACATAGACGGCACTCTAGAGGGCGCTGGCAACGCGAGCCAGCAGCGAGTGAACTAACCAGAGAGATTAGCGAGCGAGCGATCTCGACGAGCAGGTCGCAGAGCCAACGCTGCAGATAAGAAAAGCAACCGGGAACCGACTGGCCGAGAAGGGACCAGCTCTAATCTATACTAGAAGTGGTGTGACGCGAAGGTCGCCCATACTTCACCTGAATCTATGTGTGTTACCATTGTGTATGATAACAGAGAAAGAGACTGAGGTTCGCGAGCAGGCCTTCCCGTCGTCGATACATCCTGGAACTCTATTTGTTAGAAACTAGCTACTTTTCTTTAATTAATAATTGTTAAGTTTTGAATAAATTAGTAGAAAGAAAAAAGCTTTAGCCCCTTTTGTTGTCTCCCTCATATATTTATTTAAATTTTAAAAATTTCATTAGTCATTGTACTGAACATGGATATATCCTCTGTTAATTTTCTTCGCAATTATATTTCTAAAAGTTCTTAGTGAAATGACAAAATGTAATTATCATTACATTAAGTTTCTTATTTATTTATTTCATTTTATTTTTTGAAAGTAGTTATACAGTTAATCAAAAGATAGCTCTACATGTTTCGCAAATTAATAATACAGTTGACTCTCGATAATTCGAAGTTGAAGGGACCAATGCAAAAATTCGAATTATCAGGAAAAAACTCCCAAAATACACGAAGAGAAATTTTTTTCTAACACACTTAAATTTGAAACTATGCAAAAAACAACAACTCTACATTTTTAAAATTATTTTCAAGTATTTTTTATAAAGTGTATATTATACAGTATAAATATTAATCAGAAGGTTAAAGTTCTGTATTAAAAAAAACACTGTACATAATTAGATTTTTTTGACGAAAAAAAATCTGTTATTTATTTATTAATTTTTTGTTTGTTTTTATCTGAATCAACTAATTTTCTCAATAGATTTTTCAAGAATAAATGACGCTTGAAAAACGTCCGCATCAACGTGATTTTGAAGGAAAAAGTTGCGTAGTTTGTTTAGTGACACGTTAGCTTCTGTTTGAGATATCGGAGTCCACTCCGATGGTCATCAAAGGGGCTACGGTACAGGGGATACAAGCAGCGACAATACAACACAAAACATGTAAGCTCCAACCTATTTGCTACAGGACTCTACATGATAGTGAGTGTTTGACTTGTCGAGAGTTTTATTAGATCACTTCGAATTATAGCGTGTTGTAGTATGTGGCCGGCCACAGATTTTACTTCGAAATATTGAGTGTACCTAAACGTAATGTTTCAGATCGAAATATCAAGAGCTTTTCTAAGGGCTAAGCATATCTTCGAATTAGTGAAAGGTTCGTATTATCGAAGGTTTGAAATAGCGAGAGTCGACTGTATTTTATTTTATTTTAGCATCTTTGTGTATGTTTAGGAAGGCCTTTTATTTTCCATTAAATTTTATATCAGTATTTAAGGTTTTTAAATGTATATATATTGATTTACTATTATTTTATCATAAGTTACTAGTTTTACTTTTATTTGGTACTGCTAATGCTCCTTTGTATTTGGTGGGAAACATAACATAATGCTGTGCTCGCAAAGTAACTTTTATCCTCTAGTTTTATTACATCGATCTTAACTCTATATTAGTATTTACTCGTATTCTATTAAATTTTATCGTTATATTAATAGTAATGTGTATTTTATTTAGTAATAACTACATTTCTATAATATTTCTTCCTTTCCCTATGGCCCAGTGTATAAGCAAATTACAGATGAAGGTTAACTAGTCAGAAAACTTTGTTTAAACCTGCAATATTGGTTCCTAAGGCCAAGAGTTTGCTATTGAACTACTGTGGCTAATATTTCTTACTATCTTGACTGGTTATACTTGAGTTTATAACTATTTGTATATTTTTATGGATTTAAAGTATTATTTTAAATATTACTTTAAAAAAAGAATTACAAAAGCTGTGCATTCTAACTTACCCAATGGTGTTCATTGTTGGAGGTGTTTTGCAATATCCTATTCTTGTGCTTAAAAAGTCAATGATGAAGATATAAGAAAAATCCATCTTTTTATATATTTCCATATTCTGATCACATTTGCTTTTCTTATCTTTGAAAGATAATTTTTTTCCGCTCGATAGAGAGAACAAAATATCGATAGGAAAAAAATGTGTAACTAAATGCATTCATATCCTTTCTTATCTTTGAAATACTTCTTAAAGTAATGTTAAAGTAATAGTTCAATTTGAAATTTAATCATATTCTCAAATTATCTTTCTTATGAGGCATTATTAAAATTGAATTATTTACGTTATACACTTTCTTCCTTTATTATTTATGGATATAAATCCATTAGAATGCTTAATATTTAATTTTATTCTTCAAATAATTAAATTTATGAAATCATTACCCCTTTATTTTTTAATTTCCTTTCTAGTGCACTGATGAATGAAAAATACAGAATAAGCTGTTTTCAGGCCCTTTTTTGCATAAAAGAAAAATGAGATTTGAAAATGAAATTTGTATAATATTCATGAAAGTTTATATTTGGTAACAAACACATAATTATATATATGTATTTATTTAAAAAGTAATATTATATGGTATTCTGATTTTTATTCGTTGATGAGCCCTAGGCTTAATAAAAAAGACAATAGATCTCATTATCTTAGATTTCATGTTAATGAAATTGTATCCAAATTTCAATGAATAATGAAACCCCGAAAAAGCAATCTAGGTAACACATTGCATATTAATTTGTTATGAAAACATTTAGTTACTCCTTATTTAATTAAAAAAACTGCATTAACAAATTTTCAAAATTTCAGAAGGCATTTTTTAGTATAAATCCTCCTTTTTTTTAAAAAAAAAAAACAAAGCTTACGATTTAAATATATGCACAAAATTGTTACCCCTAGTAAATTATGAGGTTCTGAAAAATAAACGAACCTAGATTTTCGAAAACACCTGAAATTAGGAAGGGGGGTTGGTGTATGTATGCAAACGATTTTGATGTAAATATACCAAATGGTTCCTACATGTTGTGGTCTGTCAAACGTTGGTGAAACGCTGTTTAATGGAGAAGCGTAAATATGAACCGATTTACAGGAACTATGGGTGAGATGAACAGTACGTGATCGGCTTTCTTCAATTTTGGTTTTTTGGCGACAAGCTGCTGAGTCCGGGTCACCACTGCTAAGGTGCAGCGCTGTTGAGGCCGAATAACTCCTGTGAAAGGCTGCGTTGGACGTTAATAGGAACCTTGAGAGTCAAAGCGAATCTGGAAGTCAATTGGAGAGTGTCCATTAGAATTGGTTCATTAGAATGTGTTGGTGCGTCGTAGAGTGTTGGATCTTATAGAAGTGTCTTTCTAGCGTCTGTGAAGCTCCTTGGTTTCCCCTTTTCGTGTCTTCTTAAAGATTGAATACATCACGCCCTTCCAAGCCTCGCGTGATGTAGAAATACTTCTGTTTGAACATAACCGGAATTACTATTCGGCAATTGGTCCTTGTCACCCTTTTTCGGTAGACTTTTGCATTGATCACCATCTCTGTCGGCTGGATAAAGGGAGGTCAAAAATTGACTTGCTTTAGAACATAAGCGTCGGATTATCCAGTCTGGGATATTTTCCCTAGCAAAACTACATGACCATTGGTTCCCTAACAGGAAATGGGTTCTTTGGTGGAGACCGCCACAGATTCAAATCCTGGTGCTAATGAAGACCCATCATGTAAAGGAGGTCTAACATTAAAATTATCAATGCTCACAGTTTTCACGTTGACGTAGTGCGAAAGTTTGCAGGGTACGGTGCCAGTTCAGGTGTTATCCTCGTTCTTTGACCGAGGTATAAAACTACGTAGTTTATCTTCAATGCTCCAAGCATGGCTTCTAAGTGCTACATTAATAAAAATTGAATTTAAGATTGTAAATTAATATTTATCACCTAGGCTGATGCCTTTTAAAAATAATAAAAGGAGCCATAAACATATCGTATAATATAAAATAAAAATTATTGTGTAAGCTAAATATATAGATTTATTTCACAGGATACATATTTTTATACTTAGGAGTATATTACAGCAAATGAAGTGCAATTTTCTAATATATATATATACTATAAAAAGTTAAAAAAAATAAAACTGACTGGTTTTAAAGCATATAATTAAGTTTTATGAAATGTTATTAAGTAGTATACTTGTATAAATTACCTGATTTGAAAAAAAAATATTGTATTATAAAAGCTTTAACTTCGAATGAATTTCATAACTTCCTCAACAATTCGATTTCATGTTTGTTATTTCACAAAAGATCAGTAGGTTTAAAAATTTGTATTCATTTCATTGCAATTTTCAAATGTATAAGGTTACAGATGTCCAGTGAGATCATGGTTATGACCAGTGAGCTTCCGATCGAACCATAGTTTAAAATCTTAATTTCATCAAAGACTTTTCGTGCTAAATATTATGGTATGTTGAATGTGAAACGGAATTGATTCTCAATTCCATGCGAAGCGTAATGTGAAAGTTGGGATAGTGAGGAAAAAGCTCTGGTTTCATCTTTGTCATTGAACCACAGTTTAGAAATATTCAAGGTCCATTCCTTAGTTAAAATAAAAATTTGTTTTTGTGTGGGATTCCAGGTGTTTAATTCTTTTACAGTAATAACCTTTTCTTAAATAAATGAGAGTAATGTGTACGGGAATCGATAATTCAAGAAAGAAAATTTGAAAATCGCTTGTACAGTATTTCGACGAAGAGCTTGACCTTGGAAGAGGGTGTTTATTTAATCCACCGACCTACCGGTTCGCAGCTACGCCGTGTATGTCTTAGACCAGGGGTGCCCAAACCAAATCGGTTGGTGGGCCAAGTAAAAATTTACTAAACTGAGGTGGGTCACACATATCAAAATAAAACAACAAATTATTTAAAATATTTTATTATACATTATTCAAAATGTTTTATTACCTTACAATTAATGTGACACTTCTTTTTGTATATTACTTGAGATTTTTTTAATATCAACAGATAATTTAGTCGACTCGCAGCGTAGTTGATTGGTCATGTTTTAATCGAGCAGCCTGCTGCGATACTTTGTTTCTACCAGGTTTAATTTAGAAAAAAAATGACTAGCAGCGATATATAGTTCCAAATGCTGATATAATGCGCATAGCCAATCGTTTTAAATTTGGAAATTTACCTCCAATTGATATATATTTGATAATATTCAATATTATATTCCCTTCGCACAGGCCTTTTAGCTCGATGCTTGATTATAACTCTATTAGCTCCATTTGTAAATTTGGAGGCACTAATTCCACCTCTACATTATATGGAACTAAAAATATTGTTAACATTTCCTCAAACTTTTGTATGTAGGAGAATCTAGTTTTGATTTTTTCAAAAAATTTTCCGATTTCCGTACAATATTTGAAGAAGTTTTTTTTATGTTCAGTTTTATAGTCATTTAACAATGGAAAATGAATCAAGTTGTTTGACCTCAATTGATTTTCATCAAGCTGAAACTTTGCTATACAAAGGCTTTTATATCTTGATAACAATCGGTAATCAACTTATTTTCACCTTGTAACTTCTGGTTTAACTCATTTAGTTTTATTGTTATATATGTTAGAAAACATAAATCTAGAAGCCCCTGATCATCCGAAATTTCACTTATATTATTGTTCATTGAAGTTTCAATTTCTTTCCTTAATTTAGTGTATGAGTTGCTCAGTTGTGAGCCTTTCGGTGTGGCAGATGGTCGTTATAATTTTGCATTCCGTATACCGCGTGTTGCTTTTGCTTGTTCAAAGACAGATGTTACTCCGAGGAAGCGTTCTAAAATAATCGTTCTTAATGAACATACTTCTATGACTGTGAGAGATATAGCCACTGCAGTTAGTGTGGACAAATCATGTGCTTCAGGAATTTTAACAGCCTTTCAGGATTCCAGATCATCGTCTCTAAAAAGAAAAGAGAAACGGAAAAATACTCCAAAAACTAATGAAATTCGAATAAGAAATAGAACAAGATATCAATCATTGTCATGGCCAATTAATTTTAAAGCGTTTTTCACATGTTGTTTTTTACAATAATGCAACTAATGAACTTTTTACTAACAGAAAGTAGTGTGTACTGTACCACTCCTCTAAATGCACTACTATTGAGCTGAAAAGAAATAATGACACAAATCTGTATCAGCACTATAAAAAAAGCAAAAACTAGCGAAATTCAGGAAAATTTGTAGGAAAATTCGCGAAAACTATGGGAAAATTTAAATATGATTCGGTTCATCTAGGGTACAAATGCGACCCAATGCCGAAAACCCGAGATCAATTGGTTGCTTATTGGCTGAGAAAAAGGCACGACAAAATATGGAACGAAGACGAAGACGAAATTTGCGTCCTAATAGCGCTTTTGTTCCACTACGCGAAAAACGCGCTAAAAAAAATCAACGAAAGACAATCACAGACCTTCGAAGGGATCTATTGGGTTATAGTGTTGAAATAAGTACCTCAACTGTATGGAAAATGCTTATGGAAGTTGGCTGTAAGGCAAAAAGACTGAACAAAACCATTTCTAACTCAAAAAATGATGAAAAAATGTTTAGCATGGGCCAAAAATACCGATCATAGACTTTTAACGACTGGAAGAAGTTGATTTTCAGTCAAGAAACGTATTAATTTGTCCAGGGATACAAATCAAGTATAGTTAGAAGAAGTGATAGTGAAACCCTGCTACCAGATCAAATCCATTGGACTGTAAAACACCCTTCTAAGCAGATGTTTTGGAATTTTTCACAATAAATGGCCCTGGAAGCTTAGTTCCTCGTAAAGGCATGATGAATTCTGTCAAATACATAGAAATGTGAATTGTTACATTCATGGAAACTATCGACAGAGCATTTCAACATGACTTGGCCCCTTGTCCCACTTCGAAATTATTCCAGATTTTTAGGCAGGGAAATAAAATAAAATTGCTTGATTGGGGGCTGGTAATTCACCAGAACTAAATACTATTGAGAACTTACGTCATATTTTCAAGAATCATTTAGCTAAGAGGAATTGCACGATAACAGCACAAATTATAAAATGAAGACTGTAGTTCAAGTGTAGTATACAAGTGTAGTTCCACAATGATGAAATCAAGAACATGTGAGCTACACTAGAGGAATCAATTCCAAGATGTATTAAAAAGGCCATTTCTGCTAAAGGAGGACATACTTCGTACTAATATAGAGATTTTTTAGTCTGCTTAAGGTTGGTAATGAATAAATATATGGGTTTTGGGAAAAAAATAGGTTTTTTCTCTTGTCCCAAATAATTAGAACAGTATAGTATAAATTATATGCCATAAAACAGCGGTCCTCAAACTGTGGTCCGCGGAATCTCTCATGTAACGTTGAGATTTCCTTCTTTTACAGATTCTGAAAGGCCTCGTGGAAAAATTGAGAGATGTGCCATACTAGACTAGATTACTAAATAGTCCCCAATGAAGAAACTGTACTAGAACTTGTATTTTGATCAAGAATATTAACTTTCGGAAAGATGTTTAAAATCTTGGGGGTCCACCATGTCACCCTGAAATGTAAAGGGGGCTTCGGTGATGGAAAGTTTAAGAACTGCGGTTATGAAAGATATAATACTGATACAAACTGGCAATTTTCATCTTATAAATTAATGAAGCATGTTATATTTATATATATATATATATATATATCAGAATGCCGCGTTAGTACTATCATTGACTCTATTAGAAGTGTATCTTAATGTGTCGTTGTCGGTATGGAGAGGTAATACTATCCAATGAGGTAACTCTGTTATCCCTCTGCGTTCCAAGTATCATCTCAAAATAAGATTTATATATTGTTTGCTGTTGTCTCTTTCTGTTTGTTGAGAATTTCTTCACTTTCAGACATTTCCTCTTTGGTGTTGTAATTTCAATGTCGCATAGAGGATAATTAATTTACAATTTAAAAATTCTGTCGTTTTCTAGCACCTTGACAAAAATTAAATAGCATCGAAAGGAAATTCCTTTGAATAATATTAATCCCTCAGAATAAAAATATACTTGAGAGATGAAGAAAATAGAAGAGTCTGATATAGTTAAATATTGCTCCTATAAATCGTTTCCAATGCTTAGCCTTTTCAATAAAATTTTACTTTCTGTAATCTTAATTTTGTGAGTGTGTACTTTCTTTTCCCTTCAGTTAACATACTTTTGAATTCAATGAAATAATGCTAAGAAGTGCTGAGATCTAATTCTAAAACTAAAACAACAAGAAATTGTTTTTGAAATATCTCTAGTCCATTTCTTTCTTTCTTATTAGACGAAGATGTATATTTAGGTTTCTGCTTGAACTGAGTAATAACTGTTGATCAAGAGGATTGAATTTTCTTTGACAAATGAGAAGCTACAAGATTTTCATATGTAATAGTCACACACACACACACAGTGACGTAACATACACCCCCGCTACCCCTGCATCGTGGGGGGTAGGGATCTAGGGGCCCAAAGCTTGACTTTGCAGGGGGGGGGGAGGGCAAAATGCTCTTTCTTACACCACTGGTCACATTACCGATTGTTTTCATACGAACTGTCTTATTTTAACGTCCACCCCCATGAGACTCTGACTCATAAGAATATAATGAGGTGCTTATCTCCAATCTCTGGTGGATGAGTCATGAATATTTTTTTTAGTTATACATACATTTTCATTAATAATTAAAAACAACATATAGGCAGGGATGTCTTGAGGCATGGGCCAACTGGTTCAGAGCCTCGGTACCGGAAAGGAGCCTGCTCTCGGCCTCAGTGAAATCATGATCCGAATAATTTTAATCTTCAAATGTTATTCCCGGACTCATTCTCCGAAAAATTGGGATTTTCAATCAATATGCCAACTAACTACGGGCGGCAAGGTGGCGTTATTATGTTATACCGGCGTTCTGTTTGGACATAGTCCTACCACCTTATATGATATTTAGGTGAAAGGTGGCAGTTGGTTGAATCGGTTTGTGAGACTGTGAGTCCTGCACATTTATTTGTTACAGGTTACCTTTTTTATAAGTATTTAACAACGCGCGCGTATACTGTCTATTCTCTGCATAAAAGTATGGAGCGTGGGGTCTATTTTTGAAAGAGGCTTAAGGCCTCAAGAAACCTTAAGACGTCACTGCATAACGTCAAACTAAAACTAATAATCTTTGAAAATGTATAACCCCCCAAAAATATAAATAAAAAATGAATTACGAGGATAAATACTTGCATTTGAAGAAAGTCTTTACTTCTATTAAAAATATTTATGTTATATTACTCCTATTTTTTTTTTATTTAAGTGGAGAGTGAGTGAGTTATACTAACGTCGCACTTTTCAGTCACACGAGAGCTATTAGCGATTGACCTCGTAATTTTGAACTTCGGTTGAATGTCAAAGACGACACCTGGCTGGCACCTTCCTCTGCAACAGGAGGACATTGAGCCCTGACAAATTTAATGTGCATCGGTCGACTCTACACGGTGGATCTTCAGTGGCATCTGGATGCGAGCCCACAATATTTCGGCCACGAGTTCCTGACCATAACCGCTAGAACACCACGGTGCCTTTATATAAGAAGAAATACACTGTTTGTTATGCGAATATACAAGGAATCGATTGAGTGACCTTAAGACTTGAAAATAGTTTATTTGAGATGTATTTGTAGTTAAAGAATTGATCATTTCATTGGTAAGGGGAAAAAATATAAAAAAAAGTGGAACAAATACAGCTAAGTAAAATTTAAATGTTTTCTATTATCAGGATAAAATTTTGCATTGATTTATATAGTATTAAAACAGGTGTTCATTGAATCATTAAGTTTCAAATGAAAAAATAAAATCTCACTATGAAACTATTGAAAAATTAACCACATATTTTAAAAAATAATATTGGAGGTCATTTTTTTCTTATATATTTTGTCATCATTTTAAAAGCTGCCTTTGCATAATAAGGAGGCAAAAAATAGAAACTTGGCAGGTTTTTGATTGAAAAAAGCTGAAACACTTTATTCTGTAGGCATTGTTATTGCTACATTTTCCTGTTTGAATCAATCAATTATTTACTAAAAGGAAATAATTCGTTTTCTATACTATAAGGCTAAATAGATTTTTAACATAGTTTATTCAATTGAAAAATAAATATTTATAAAATAATTCACCATTATATATACGAAGTATACGTTATATGTATATATATTGACGTGCAGTATCCACAAATTTAAGATCGAAAGATTTTTTCTATCTGAGAATGTGATCTCCGCTTAAGATTTGTATCTTTACTTTTGGTGAAGACTGTGTTAAAAAAGTCTCTCATTCAAAAATTTCCAAAAAATTCTTCATGAAAGTCCGCTTTGTCAGACAATGAACTTAAAAAAAAATAATCGAATGGAGAGAGAGAAGAGTGTCACCATCTTTCGGAGAACCACTTTAACAGAAGTTTATCTCAGTGCATATATTTTTCCATAAAAATATTTAACTCAGAATTATTTTCATTGCGAATATTATTCATATATCTTAAAGCAGACTTACAAAACTTTTAGATGTATAATCGTGATCCATGATACATTTAAAATTATTTTAAATATCAAAATTTCAGTATCCCGTTTTCATGAATTGCGATTGCAACAAAAGAATGCCATACACTTCTCTGTTTCATTTAGCTTACTAGACCTTTTCAGCGTTTTGGTTATAATATTATTTTATTTTTCAAAATTTTTCACTCAAATAACTTAATTAAAAGCAAAAAATTTCCAATTTTTTCAAAAACATACGACATACTAATTTTAAAATAAAACTACATATGACGGAAACAAAATGTAAAAATAAATGCAGATATATGAAACAATTCGAAAAGGGTCCACTTGAAAAAAAGTGTGAAAGTACTACTTGTTTTATCATTTTCTTTACTTAACTGAAGGGACAGCAACGGGATCGCTTTCACATCAAATTTCATTGTTTCCGATATTTTTTTCTTTTACATAAAAATTGAATTTTATCTCGAGATGATAACACAAAAATGAAAGTAACAAAATCATAAAGTATATAAAGGAATAAATTTTACATCGATATTTATTTTCAATAGACGAAATATTGAACAATTTGGAAATTCATTAAAAAAAAAAGAACTGTAATCATGAATTCTATCAGGTAAGTTCGATATATTGTTTTTTTCCCCTAAACTAGTATTTAACGAGAAATTAAAAATGTTTTATTTTACTCTAAAAAATAACATTAATTAAAAAAAACCTGAAAAGGAAACATAATGGGTATTGAATTTTGTGCTATGTTTATGAGTGGTGAATTTTTGTAATTATAATAACTATGTTCCATAGAAAGATTTGCAAAAACCACGTTTCGATTTTAACAAAGGGTAATATTGTTAATATATATATATATATATATATATATATATATATATAAATAATTACTTAAGTAAAGGAAATTGAAATTATAAAGGAAAAATCTATTAAAATAGTATGAAAAACCAAACTTTTTTGAAATATATTTTTAGAGACGACATGCTCTACCGAAATTTTCGAATTATTCATATTTAATGTTTACGTTTTGAGATGAAGGTATAATTGGATGCACTTACTCAGAAAAAATATCACAAATTTTCATAAAGTTCCAAAATCCTAAAAAAACGGTTCAAAACTCTAAACTGTAAAATAAAATGATTTAAGTGATAATTAACATCTAAAAATAACTACATGAATAAGAGTTTATATATAAGTCTTTTTTATGTATTAAAAATAATTTCCTTTTATAAAAAATTCAAGAAATTTTCACTATATTTCCAGTATGTCTGTGGTTGCAATTGTTTTGTTGATGGGACTTGTATCAGCATTGCCAAGTAAGTATACCTTAAAAGCTCTTTTTTATTATGATTCAAATTCAAATATAGCGAATAAAGCTTATTATTTGAGCATGAGAGTATTTAAGAAGTTTAATTAGGTGTATTTAAATATTTCTCTAAATGGTACATCATTTACTTTCATTTTATTTTACTGCCTGGTATTTCATCCACGTGCGATAGAAATAGGCTTAACTTTTCAAAATGTATCTGTTTTTTCTATTACGTCGAATATTTTTGCTGTACGGGAAAGGTGGTACCATAAAGAAGCTTAACCCTAATTCACTGGCCTATTTCAGTGACAGCTTTAGGAATCATAATAGGTCTCCATATTAGTCCAAAACTCTTTTTGTTATGTTTCTTGGAATCCAATTTCATTCTTTTTTGGCCTAGTAGATAATACAACTTTCTCACTTACTATTTATTTATACACGCATATAATATATATATATATATATATATATATATATATATATATATTGTTTGTATTTAGTTAATTTGAGAATAGCTTAAAATAGTAAGTAACACTTAGAAAGTTACCAAATGTTTCTTGGGAAACGTGTCAAAGAAATGAGAAATTAAGATTGCCAAAAAGGATTTTTTGAAAAATCAAATCATTTTACGTAAAATCCACCATTATTGCTTAGATAACAAATAAATAAATATTGAAAAAGATCTTGTGGGGATAAAAAATCCCAACTTTAAAAAAAGATTCGTGAAACAATAATTTAAAATTGTATAATGTTATATTCCTAAAATGAGAAATACCTTTTTTAATTTTATTATTTATAACACTTCAAATTTAATTTTTAAACTCTTTTAGTTTCATAATTTTGCAATATAAATATCACAAAGAGAATTTTAATGCTGTAATTATTCGTAGAAATAATTTTAAGCCAACAAATTAAATTATACATTAGGAATATTAAAATAATTATATTTTTTAAATTAATAATTAATTTTGTTGGAAAAACTCTTAATATCATCAAAAAATAACTGTTTCACTTTCGTTAAAAACTTTTTCAAATTTGTTCTTCCCAAAGTCCTGTATTTTTAGAAAGCACGAAAAAGGTTTTAAGCGATCGGAAAAAAAATAACATAATTAGTTAAGTTACGTGTAATACATACATAACAATAAACGCGAATTCGAGAAAAATTTATAATATTTATCGTTCTCGAATTCAATCTTATAGCTTCAATTTCCTCAAAAAACCTAGTAAATTTTTTTAAAAAAATTAGAATTTTGAAGAATTTTATGTATTGAAGATAAGCTAAATACCTTCCAATCTTAATTTTGACCAAATAACCGAAATCACTTCAATTTTCACAAACAAATTTCATTAATTTAAAAGTTTAGTATAGTTAATAAAACTACAAAACGGATATCTAAATCATTTGTAGTAATTTTAAAGATGACATTTTCAGAATTCTTTGAAGTTCTGAGAATCATTATACTTCTTTTGACTTAATTTCTTTAGAAAATTTTATAATAGGCTTACTTCATGGTGTATTGACAATAATTAATAAACTACATATACTAAACTGATATTTTATCTGTGTATACGAAATGGCTAATAACTCCTTTAAGATTTTAAAGTAATATTTCAAGCAGCAACGAAGCAAAAAATAATGAAAACAATTGGTGCTTTGATTTTTCAGATGAATTGTCTGCCGCTTTGACAAACAAACCAGATACTTCTCTTCCCCAGAACACAATGATGGGTCAGACACTGAAAGACCTTGATATCGAGATCTGCCCGGACAATGTCCATCTGTGTCCAGGTACTGCTGAATGCTGTAAGAAAGAAGATGGGAAGTATGATTGCTGCCCCAAAGCTGCTGTTCCGATAGCAGGTAGAGTATTTCTAACAATTTCAAAATAAAGCAACTCGATTTGAAGTTCAACTTCTAAATAATTTGAGTTATTTTATATAAATAATATTGTTTTCTTTTGCTGATACGTTAAAAATATACAAAAAAAAAACGTTATTTATTGTTAGATTTTGTAGTTACTGTTTTCAGCAAGAAAAGTTCATAGTAAGATATCTCTTTAATGCAATAATTTTCGAAACAAAGTTAAAATCATAGATCAAAATTAAGGTATTTTAACCTATAAATTTTGTTAAAATTAATTAAATATATGATTTTTCAAGGACATTAAAGTATTAAATTGATTTCTTAGGGGACTGTTGCCACCAATTGGGATTCATCTGGACTTGCTGTACCTCACTTGTGCCTAAATGCCATTGGTGGGGCTGCTGGTGGACATAAATGCTTCAAACATGGTCTTTAATTCCTGTAACACGATATGAAAATAAATGCATGCGAGAATATTTTTAAAGAGCTTAATGGCTTGGAAACCACTTGCAAAATATTTTTGAAATAAAATAATATGTACTAAAACCTTATTTTGTGTTTATTTGAGAAGTAACTAATTAAATAGAAAACCTGGAATTCTATGATTTGCATGTTCATTTTCATTAAAATTTT
>BMAO01003934.1:0-11720 GCA_019973975.1 Trichonephila clavata | reverse complement strand
ATGAACAATATGTGTTAGAGACTCTCGAGTCCACTTCCGTGTTAGAGCTAACGAATTAAACAAGTATAAATCAATTTTTTTGCTTAAAATTTTATTAAGAATGAATGATATAAAAAATTACCATATTCCCATCACTTTCCAAAATTTCTGTGGTAACATTAAACTGCAATGGAATCTCTATCCTGCATGATTTTTAAATTATATGCTTCTAATATACTGTCATAAAGCCTTTTGTGACAAGAATTTGGTTATTTTTGATAATTACTTATCTCCTCATCTGATATAAAAATATACAACAACTTTACCCCATAAAAACATAGCTAAATGTCTTGGAAAACATAAAACAACTCCACTACAAGCATATATCAGGTGTTAAAGATACAGTTAAGTTTTTTTGCAAATAGTTTTTGAATTGAGTAATGCAGACTAGACTGAGCTTGAATGTTTTCTTTCTTGACAACTAAAAAAATAACATCCCAGAGTTTTCCTTTTTATTTTTATATCCCTAATAGTTGGCTTAAATATTTACTGCTAGTTTAAATGCTGATTGGGAGGTAGGTACATGAGGATCAGGTAAATAATTCTTTAGTAATTACTTTTTACTTTTCTTTTACTGAATTGCATTGTTGAGACAATTGTTCCTGAAATATTTTACCTTGCAATAAACAATTTAATACTACAAGTAGAAGTTCAGTTTACTGGTTTTACTAATGTCATTACATATTTCTTTGGCGGAAGACCCCACGCCACACTTTCTATCTGAGATATGGAAAGAAGTTTATTCAACATTTTCAACAACATGGAATCTCTCAAACAATTTAAGAATGAACTTAATATGTTTACATGGTGCATGATTATCTGAGCATTCACATGTATACCAAGCTGAACATGATAATTTTACACACCTGTAATGCATTGATCACACACACACAACCTCTTTCTGAAATGCTTCCATAATCTTTTTAACTACATAAAATACATCTCCATTAGTCTGCAATTTTACAAACCAAGAATTTGTTGCCTGGTCATAAATATCTGTCAGGAATTTTTAATTCATTTTGAAATGGAAATAGGTTGTGAGGATATAAACTGGTGAGAGTATCATTTAAAATTCTATAATGTGCTAAATATGTGTCATACTGTATTTTCAACAAGCTATCTGCTTGACATTTAAATTTTCATTTTAAAATAATTGGACATTCATGTATTGTGAAAAGATTAAGAATATATATTTTTATCAGTATTGGCATGCAGAAATATATAGATAATGTGACTTATACTATTAGTAGGCTGAATTACAATAATTATCATCAAAATATTTATTGAAAGCAGGATTTTTATCAGTCGATGCAATTTTAAAATTTTCCATTATTTGTTTACATCTGATTGAACCTATTCCTTCCAAATGAGCTACTAGAGAAATTTCCCTTCACATTTCAAAATAGGAAAACAAGATCATTTGTTCCAAGTGCATTGAAGGTGTCAATTGCAAAGCCAAACACTATTCCGAAATATGTTTTAAAAGCATGTGAAACTGTTTGGTCATCATTGGCCGTAATGCAATTAATTTTTAACTGGGCACCCTTTCTCTCAGAATGTTGAAACACAATACATATTTCCTGTATTTAATTTATTAGTAATAACATGAGCAACAGAGTACAGCATTCCTTATTAGTCAAGTACAATTAAAACTTCTATTAACCGAATACATATTCTAATACTGAAGATTTTTCAATACCCATTTCAAGATTAGCTTTAATGAACACTATACAAGTTTTATAAACCAGTTGAAATGCTTGATTATGCTTTGAAAAATATATTACACTGATCCCTTAATAGTCTTTATAAAGAGTGATTCTACCAAGATATTCCATTAATAATTGGAATATAGAATTTTTTTGATATTTCTACAACTAGTTTTTCTTTTATATGTCTAGGAAGCTTCACATGTTAGCAAATGTGTTAAATATCTAAATCTACAAATTTACTCATGATATGGAAAAGGTTAAGGGAAAGTTAAATCTAAACATATTGTGTAGATCTTTACATGTGATTCGTATAAAATTTTTTGAGATAGATAATACATTCTAATAATGATTTTTTTCTTACTTTAAATAAATAAATGTATTTTCTTTAAGAATAGTGTTATTACCTTTGATTGGTTCCTAGCAGGGCACCTTTCTTTTACAAGAACACCTCCAGAAAATTTGTATTTTCCATTATTATTCTCACAATCATTTAAAAATTTAGCCAAACAATTTACCTCATATATTTACGCTAATTTTTCATAACAATCAATAGAACTTTCGATTTAACGACAAGAAAAAGTTTTACACTCACGAGATCCGCCAAGGGGGCAATCACCCAGCAGGAACTAAAAAAATAATGAATCTACTACAATGGTAAATACCTGGAAATTTTAAAACGTATTATTAAAACATTATAAATAATCAAAGCATAAAATTTTTACATTCACGTGATCGGAGAATCGAGCTTTTACACGGCAGAAGCTAGAAAGTCGATGAACGGAAAATGTTAATTACATCAAATCAAAGCACAAAATAAAATAAAAATGCAATATAAAAAGAGTAAAATAATAATAATTCAAAATTATGAATCAAAGTTTTTAGTTGTTCACATAAGTTAGAAATTCCATAAATCAGTAAATATGTTAAAATGATGGAAAACTTTACAGGAAATTGATACAATATAAAAACTGCAAAAAAAATGTAACAATCAAACATTATAATTCAAAGTTATAAAATACCTAATCAATAAATCTCCCCGCTAGAATTTCATATACGAACCTTTCAGCACGAGCGCTATAGCAAGAATGATTTTAGTAGGTTCAATTAAGCCAACGATGAACTTGGCGATTTTCAAAAAGAGGCCAAAAATATCAAAGTAACCCATCCTTGTTTGTAGATTATAGGAATAGGTGCTGCCAACGAAATTGCGCATTACACGTCCGGCCTTGTTTGTTCCTTTTATCTGTCACTATCCGCTTTCATAGAGAGAGCTTTAACTGCTTCTACTTAACTGTCTCGACATTTATTTTAACCGTAAGAGCTACGTAGCTGAAGGAAGCATTTCTACCAGGTCTTTGATAGGTGTTCTGCAGTATTACTCTCGTTAAGGGTAACGATATATCTTTATTTTCTGAATGTTTGAAGAATTTTAAAATTGCAAAATAAAAAAAAAAAATTGAATGGGAAGAAAAGTACAGCAAATAAACAAAATTTGAATTTGAAATAACTTCTGTAGTTTTGAACTTGTCTGATATATTTCTGAGGAAGCAAGCCTTAAAATTGAGAACATTCTGAAAGAGAAACTGAAATGACGTTGAAGACAACACATAACAAAGAATTATGTGACTATGAAAGTTTAAAGCGATATCTACTGTTAGAATCCTTGCTTCCAGCCCGTATTCCTCAGGAAATAAGAGATGGATTAGAAGATATGATAAAACCTGCAAATTTTGGAATAGAAATTGTGATGGAAGACCTCAGTGAATACTTATTTAATGACAAATTTGAAAAAATAGTCAGTGCAGGCGCAGAAATATTTGGCTCATCGGAAATCGAATGTGCTAAATTTCTTCTCTCTCGAGGTTTAAGTCTATGTGATGAGCCTGAGCCAATGTACTTTAATTTTTTGTTAGTGGCAGCTTTCCTTAGAGAATCCGTTTTCAATTTTTATCTTAATTACAAATGCTACCGGATGTTTTACATTTGTGATTTTTGTTTCGATGTCTTATACAATAGATTTTTCTGGAAGGTTTTCGAATTTAGAGAAGTCTACGAGAAGTTAGAATTATTTTGCCAAAAGTTTTTAAAACATTTCCCGCCAGACACAACGGAGGGTGAATTTCAGGACAGCACTTTTTTAAAAAATTGCATACACATTGTGGAAGAGAGGTTTAATGTCAGCAATGAAAGTTTTTCTTTGAGTGAATCTGAAGTAGAAATGTTCGAAAAGTTTTATTCGATGGAAAATAATGCGAAACATGAAGAACGGCCCATATTGCGAGAGACAGAAAATGCTGAAGATGAATGCTTTGATGCAAGAGAATACTATTCTTCTGACTGTGAGACTTGTGGTTCCAAATGCTTTGATTACCTGAATTATATTAACACTCTGTAAAAAAATAATTCATAGAAAAATTTCATCTAATAGAGCCAGATTTTTGTAAAATTGTTTGACTAATTTCCTGGGGTGAGTTTTTATAATGCAATGAAAAATGCCTAGAAAAAGAATACTTCAAAAAGTGAACACTTAAAAATGGTAAGAAGTGAAAAGTGATACGTGTTTTAAAATATGTAAGTTACGTATTTCCGTACTATCTTAAAAATTTAAATAAATTTTTTTAATGATTTCTTTTTAGTTGCTAACTACTTTATTACCCAAGTATTGGCTATTTAATAAGCTTTAAATTTTTAAAATTTTGATATCTTTTTAAAGAGATATCTTTCTAAATTTTGCTTACAAACATTGAATTGTATTGCTTTTCATTTAATTACTTTTTTTAAATGAAAAATAAATCAATATGTTAAGACGAATTTCTTGATTTGTATTTTTTGTATTTCCAATACAGTGAGAAATTTAAAATTTTTTTGCTGGTGCAATTTTTTGTATTGTCTAAGTTGCTGCAAATATTTAAATTTTATACTTGATGTTTAATTTTTTGGAACAAGTTCGATATACGGACTTTTTTCAAAAATCACCAAATTTTTTTTTTGGCGACAGTACAAGGGAAGCACAGGGTTACATTCCCCCATCCCCTCTCCTCCCTTAGCCGCCACAAAACGCACGTTACTCCCCCCCCCTTCCACCCTGACTAAATGGTTTTGCAAAGTTCCCGTCTTCCATCTAAGTTTGCCCCACCCCCTCCCTGCACCTCTGTACGAAAATGAATGGCGGGATTCTTTCTAACTTTAGTAGAAGAATAAAAATGAAATATGTTATTTTTTTTCCTACATAAATATTAAACTAAAAAAGTAGTGAAAGGGCAAATTTTTGTAGAACTAAAATGTAAATAGTTAATGATTATTTTAGCAATACTGCATTGAATTTAAGAATAAAAATCTATTTTTTAACTGATTCAGAATAGTAATGAACAAATCGTTCTATTTATCATCAGTAAGCCTAGAAGAGAAGCATATTAAAATTTAACATATTAAAGAAAATTAACATTAAAATTAAAGTAATAAAATATGATAATAAGAAAACTAACTTACTTACATAAGCCTAGAAGAAAAAAAATAATATTAAAGCAAATTAACATTAAAATTTAAGTCATAAATTAAATATAAGGAGAATCATTCTTGCTTACATTGAATAAAATAAATATAAATAGAATTAACTTACCTTGCAGCACTTTATGTATAAAAATTGTCACACAACGACCAAAGTCATCACATGTCAGCAAGATAGATTGTGATAAAAAAATCTTGATTAAATTCCCCTTTTAAAGAATTTGACCTAAACCCCTCTCAGCCCAGTCGATGTCCCTAACAATTTATAAAAACTTCTTGAAATAACCACTACCTTCTGTTTGCCTGATTTTCTAAACGATCTGTCGACTTCTGCACAATATAGAATAACTTCAATGACAAATTGCCCGCAATCTGCAACTGTACCAGGAGATAAATAGAAATAAGCTTTTGTCTGTTTTGTTCTGGTTCCCATGATCAAATGATAAGTGAGACGAAAAATCTCATTTAATTTTAGTTTGCTGCAACTGAACCACAAGCCAAGATGTATGGTTTTAGTTGAACCACACACACATACATTGTTATTCCTGGAATTTCTGCAAATCCATGATTAACCATCTAAAATAGAATATTTCTTCCCAAACTTCATCAGAACATTGCAATTGCAGTAAAAAATATTCTAATTTAATCAGATGAGTTTCTCTTGCAAAATCTAAAAATAGTTTCTTATCCCTACATATTTCATAAACAAAATCAAGATTTAATACTCCCCCCCCCCCAAATGTGTCCCTTTTGCTAGAAAAATAAAACAGGAACTGCTTCTGACAGAACTTTCTTATACTTGGGATAAAAACTACAAAAAGTCCCATGGTTAGAGGGAACAGGTTACAATAATTAAAGGTATATAAAATAAGGTTTTTAAAATTTAAATTAGCCTCTTTGTAAATTAATAATAATAATATGAGAATAGATAGTCAGCCTAATCAATAACTGGAGTAATTTATCAATAAGTAAAAATGAATATTATAATAAATAACTAAATAATATTAATAAATAATATGTATAAAGGCACATTAATAATTTAAGAATATATAACCTAATAATGACAGAATTAAGTCAACCAAAGCAATAATTGAATAATTTTTCAATAAGTAAAAATAAATATTAAAGAGTAATATAATTAAGAAATAAGGTAATAATAATAAGAGAATTAAAATACAACCTAATATGAAAGAATATTCAACCTAATCAATGATTAAAAATAAACTTTAATAAATATAAAAAATATTAAATTATTATTTTTTTTAAAAACAATTTTAGGAAAAATATTTAATTTTAATATTAAATAAATATAATAAACTATTATTAAGTATAATAAATTATTAAAAATATTAAATACTTATTAATAAAAATATTAAATAAATATAATAAATTATTAATAAATAAAATAATTATTATTAATTAATAAATATTAAATAAATATAATAAATTATTGATAAATATTAAATAATTATTATTTAATAAATATTATTTAAATAATTATTATTTAAAAATATTAAGAAATAACAGGAAATAAGGTACTGAATTCTTGTCCGGAAATATCTATGTCAGAACAGTTGAAAATCCAAGATGAAAAGAAGGATGTCTTAGAGAGAATCCCATAGCCCCCCTCCGCCCCATAAAACTAAATTACTGCTCTGATTGGAAAATTCGCCATAAAACGAAAACCCCGCGGAACATGACTGGAAAATAGGGGAAATCAGGGTAGACAGAATCTGCTCAGAATCGCCCGAAAAAGGCGCCAATAAAAGTCGGTATATCGAACTTATACAGTCCTGAAAGATTTCAAATTAATGTAAATACAACAAAAATTAAATATGTTGTTCAATTTAATGGATTTTCTTCTCTGAATGAATTTACAGTGATGTAATGTTATTATTATTATTTCCTCGTTGACCTGAGGACTGTAGCTTGACCAAATGATGACAGAATTGTTATTCTTTGAAATTTATATCTATTCTTGAATTGAAAAAGAAATAGTGATTTTGAAGAAACAATGCTTGTTTAAGAACTTCTAACATTCTTTATGGCTTACAAACGTTGCCCCTCAGCCGCAATGCATAGAGGATCATTGGAGAATAAAAGCAATTAGTTAATATAATTTTTTTTATAAAATTGAAATATTTTTAAAATTTCTAGATTTTATTTTATCAAAATCAGTTATTTGAAAATATTTATTAATATTTTGTTAATATAAAAATTTTTAATATTCATTGAAATTCGTTTCTTTAAATTTTTAATGTTAAGAATCAGTGGCACACAGAATTGTGGTGTTTGGAGTTTCCAGTATGAAGGGTTACAAGAAGTTCATTATATACAGGTGCCTTGATACTAGTTCAAGTCTAATTCAGATCACCACACCTATATATAAGCCATGTAGTTTAAATATATAAACAGAAAAAATAGATTAGTATTATGCGAAAAAATACAACATTGAATAAAAAGTAATTCTCTTAAAATTTCTAATTTACTTAATTGATTTTCAATCATGATTTTAAAAAAAGTGGTATTTCTCGGAAACGTAACATATATTTTTTCTTAGGAATTTTTAATGTGTGAACTGAAATGCATGATTAAAAAAAATTGAAAATCAGCTAACATAACTAAATTTTTTTATTTGTACAACAAGAGAGAGAAATACTTGAAAATAATTATAATAATAAAGAAAAACGAGCTTAACTCTCTCATACAACAACTACAAAAATTTTGGGGAAACTAGGATCGAAATTACAAAGTCGATTAGTTTTCATTGTAATATTTTCAAGAATTCACAACTTTAAAAATAATCCATAACAGTTCTGTATAGAAAAATGTGTGTAATATTCTTATTTATATACCACTTAGATCGATAAGTTTGTGCAATTAAAGTTGATGAGCTGGAGCATTCCTCTCCTAACTTCCCCACCACACCATGGGAGAATGTCTGAGCCACGACAAATTAAACGCACAACAGCCCCTTCCACATGACTGGTCTTCAGCAGTACTAGACTCAAACTCATGGCCAGTCAACCAAGCATATTTATTTAAGGTATCCGAACACGTTCGGAGTACTTTTTAACAATATAGCATACTAAAACATTATAAATGCTCTTTTAGGACTCAATATCAATAAATATTACTATTTCACTATCAAAATTTATAATAAATTATCTGAATCTTACAAAAATCACAATTATAAGTAAAATTTTAGCAATAATTTTGAAAAACTTCAAAGCAGTTAGAGAAAAAAGCAATAAACATATATTAGTAAAAGTATTACTTAAACAAATTAGATGCGTTTATCTACAAAATGTACTAAAATTTTAATTTTTTATTAAAATTTTAAAAATTTAGAGCTGATTGAGTAAACATTATAAGAAATGTTACATTTTTTATGAGACCATTATTTAAATAACAAGCCATAACTCAAAAAGTATTCATACAATAAGAAATAATTTAGTACATTCTCTAGAAAATAACATAAATATGAGGTTCAAAAAGTTTTATAGAAATACATTCCTAATATTTTGATTTATCAGACTCGCCATGATAGATTTTGAGCAATTTAATAAATGCCCCCACTTCTGGTAGATCAAAAACCCACTTCCAGTTTTTCTAAATTTATAAAATCGATTGCAACTTATCCTCTAGGTAGTGAAGAAACAAAAAAAAGATTGTTTCGTAAAGTCAAAAGATAGCTCTATTCAATAAAATAAAAAAAACAAAAATATCTGTCTTGACTGAATTTGGTCATTTTCAACGTGTTCGGATACCTTAAATAACAGTATTTCAGTCTTCCATCTCTTCAGTGGGTCGATAAATGAGAACCAAGGTGGGTTGGGAACTAAATACTGGGATTTTTTGCGTCAGACTGACTACTTGATCGGAACATCTGCCCATGCACCCCAGCCCCGAAGGTGACGAATACTGATGAGATGGGCACAGTAGGCCTTGGTCCTCATGGGCTGTTGCCTCACTGAATTAAGTTAAATTACAGTGTTCTTTAGAAATATTTATTAAACCACTAAACCCCAGACTGTCCTGTATAGACGATTGTTCTGGATAAATTCCCTATATCTAAATAATTGTGAAATCATTATTTTTACAATTTTTTTTTTGATTTTATAAGTAATATTCAATTTATATATATATATATATAATTTCTAAACTCAATTTTTCTTTTTCTATCAATCTATATCTAACATTCATAACACCTCCAAAAAGTAAGTAATATTTTTATACCCA
Organism: Trichonephila clavata; assembly: GCA_019973975.1. Classification (NCBI taxonomy): domain Eukaryota; kingdom Metazoa; phylum Arthropoda; class Arachnida; order Araneae; family Nephilidae; genus Trichonephila; species Trichonephila clavata. Next base: position 2,223 of record BMAO01003934.1, on the reverse strand, counting down.
ATTTATTTTTAAATTTATATCAGCAATTTTTTTTTGAGTGAAAGTTAAATGCGAGTTTTACTGAATACAGAACTGGAAACGAATGTTATGCCATAAACAATGAAAAAATCTTTCTATTCTCTGGTCAGTATTTTTTCTAAGATTGTGGATTGCACAGCAAATACAGATAAATGCAGAATTTATTGAAATCTAAACACCATTCTATAATGTAGAGGAAGTGTATTTGTGAGAGCACGACATTTCACAGATAGTCCGCACTGGTTAAAATGGCCGAGTTTCGTAAAAATGCTGTTTTGAAGCACGGCTCTTCAATTTCTTTTTCAGCTGAGTGAAACCGGAATGTGGACACAACTTTGAAAGAATGTGGTATGTCTCGATTTTGAAAGCATCGTTGCTGTTTGGGTAACAATAGTTTTGTGCACACAAATCCAGTATCTCCCTCCCTCCTTCTCCCTGTGTCTTGTGGCCGCGGTAGCCTAGTGGCAGATGTACCGGACTCGTGGTTGGCGTGTCATGAGTTCGAGCCTAGATCCGCTGAAGACCCAACGTGGGAACGAGTGATGCCCTTAAAATCTGTCGAGATTTTAAACGTCCTCCCGTCGGTTGTGTATTTAGAAGGGGTTGCCAGCTCAGTTGTCGTCCTCGTCACTTGACCATGGTTAAAAATTACAAGGTCCGTCGCAAAAAATCTCTCGTGTATAGCTAAACAGTACGACGTTAATATTCACTCACTCTTTCTCGTTTGCTTGGCGTCCGGTTGTTTCTTCCATTTAGAAAAATGAAATAAATCGAAAAGTGTTGAAATGACCGAAATTGAGTAATCTAAACGTAAGAACAAATACTATGTTTATTTGAATCTAAAGGCCGCTTCCACGATGTTCAATACTTGTAAATGCGAAAAGCAATGAAAAACTTTTTCACGATTTTCCATAAATCGGGACAAATAAAAGGTTTGACTTTTTAAAGGCAAAATTGCTGACATCCATTTTTAAATATTAAGATCTTCGTTAGTACTTATTATGATCTGTTCCTATTTTAATGTGACATTTTGTTTCAATATGACCATATGATCTCATTGACTAATGTAGTATTTCTATAGCCAAAGCCTCCGAAAATCTTGTTTTACAATCTGATTAAAAGAGATTTAAATGTTGAACTTGGGTTAAAACGTTCCGACAGATTAGATTGTCTGTGACAAATTTAGGAAATTCTGGACCTCCAGTATTATACTTCTTTTGCTTAACTCAGGAAAGAAAAGCTAAAATCATTCTTATTTTAATAAAATTTATGCTGTCTCCTTGTGAATGCAGACACATATTAACCTTTAGTAAATAAATCTGTTAATTAGATAAAATTTGATTTCCACATTATAAAATTCTTCTAAAATTAAAGCCACGAGATAGTTTAATCAGAACCACTATCATAGACTTCACCTCATGGACCCCCAAATTATTTTTTTGTTTACGTGAGCCCCTTGCAGGTCATCATAGACCCATGAGAGTCTATATAGAACACTTTGGGAATCATTGGTATATACGTTTCTTTTCTCTCTTTAATATCTTTCCCTAATTTCTAGAATAAATAGTTTTGCAGTTAAAATAGTATATATCCACAATATAAATGAATTATTTTGTTAAAAATTATCTAAAAAAGAATTATTAATTCATAATGTATTTTAATAGGAACGTGAACCTTCAAAAGTTGTGGAGCTCATCTTCTCAATAATTACTATCAATCGCAAAATAAAATAAAGTTTGATTTAAAATATTTTAATATTAAGATTTCACGAGTAAAAAGAAATTAAAACTATTTTTATATATATTCAACTTTATATATTTTATTGGAACTTAGATAATATATATTGCATTTCCTGTATTATACAGTCGACTCTCGATAATTTGGAGGGACCAGCGAAAAACTTCGAATTATCAAGAGGGGCAGAAAAAATTCCCAAAATACACGAAGAGAAATTTTTTTCTAACTGATTTATATTTAAAAATAATGCAATAAAACAGCAATTGTGTATATAGGTAGAAAAATATTTTAACAGTAATTTTTTTAAAAAGTATGTATTATACAGTATAAATATTTTACAGTAGTTAAAAGTCATATATTAAAAGAATACATTCCATACATTTATACACAATCCTACGCATCTCTTCTTCACAATAGCGGACCATCCTTTCTCAACACATGTGTAGCAAGGCCACGTGTTAAACGAAA
>BMAO01003933.1:0-57317 GCA_019973975.1 Trichonephila clavata | reverse complement strand
TATCTCGATGATATAAGATCCATACTAATAATTTTAAAACAATAAATGCGATTTAAAAAGAGCTTTAGTTCTGAAAAGAACTTTTTGTTTTGGTAAAATAAATATAAGGTTTGAGTAAACTTGAAAGAAAAATGCAAACGAAGTTTGAACAAATTGTAAACAAATAATGTCAATTTAGGTCTCAGATACAGTTAAAGCAAAGTGTTGCCAACCTGAACTTGATAAATTAACATTTAAAAATAAAAATTAGTGAGGCTTTGTCTACAGTAAATAAAATTTTTCCTGTCAAAGTGCATGACAGCTTACAATAGCATGACATTAGAAAATGTAAACAAAGGGGCGTGGTCATGGATGACTAATTCGAAACTACCCTATAACTCAGTAAAAAATGCATAAAACAAAAAAATTTTTTTGCGTTTGATAGAGAGGCTAATAAGATATTATAATCAGCAAAAAAATTTTTTTCGATATTTTGGACAATTTTCCACATTTTAACTGTCCACTGTAGCCTTAACAATTAACAATAAGTACGTTTGTGTTACAAGATTTTTACCCTGAATTATATCAAAAGGTCATTTTATTTTTACTTACATTAAAATACAAATTTTAACATTAGTTGTTTTTTTATATTTGAGGCCCAGGGGCAGAGTGGTAGCGTATAGCGCTTCCACACCACAAGTCCGATGTAGGTCGACTCTGCCTTTTATCCCTTCAGTGGGTCGATAAATGAGTACCAATCTTGCTTAGGGACTAAACACTAGTGGTTTTGCTTCAGACTGACCACCTGATTGGGACTTCTGTTCAATCACCTCAGCACCCAAGGTCACGTATACTGAGATGGACATAGTATGCCTTCACCCTCTTGCTCTGTTGCGTCACTGAGTTTATTTTTTTTATTTTTTTTATTTAAGCACATAGGTTCTGTGCTGCTAATTACATTAACTGTATTGATTTGGGTAGCAATATTATCTGAAACTTACAAGTATTTTTTTTGTTGAAAAAAATGACTTACTAGCATAACATAATCAGTCAAGAAAGTCATACAGGGGGATTCGCAAAAAAGTAAAAATTTTCAGGATACTGTAAAAGAGCAACAGATGACTACAGGCACCATTTCAGTGAACCGTAAGATAGATGTACTCTTAAAGTTTGTGTTTAGGTCTTGATGGATGTGATACAAGCGCTAGATGGCACGTCACGTGACTAATCAGTCGAAATGGCGTTGTCTGCAGTGGAGAAGATTTTCTTTTATTGAGTGAAATACAAAACTGCTGCACAACGGCATTTTCGATCACGATTCGGAGAAGAAAATCTAACAATGGTATAAAAATTTAAAACGATGGTTGTTTGTGCAAAGGTAAAAGTCCGGGATGAAGTTGAAACATCATACCCCAGCCTCTATCAATGGGTTTGATACCTTAACACGCGTTTGAATGGAAATAGAGTGAAGGTTTGATGCATGTCGTGCGGTTAAGTGTTCACTCATAGAACATATGTGATTGTCTCCAACAAAAGACTTTAAATAGTTCCATACAGTTCTATTTCAAATGCAAAATAATACCTTGCATTGTTCTTGATTTATAGGGTATTGTAACTGTATATTTCTTTATGAATCCCCCTGTATTAGAACATGATTGAAGACAGGACTTAAAGTATGGGAACCACAAAAATTATTTTAAAAGGTATTCCATAGTTAATATTTTCTTTCGAGTAAATATCCAAGTTTTTGTAACTTTTTAAATTATATTAGACTCTTTACGGATATTAATGTTTTTTTTAACGGGATGCTTGAAATATAATGTGAAGCTACTCAATAATTACATGCATGTGATTCAGACTAATTTCCCACAATAATAAAAAAAATTTCGCTTTGTACTTGATTGGAATATTTTTTCCGAGATATTTTTATTGAAACACGTTGAAATGATAAAGAATACTGATTATCACACACTTATTTTTTTATCTTAAATATTTATATAAGTGTACATTCAATATGTATACTTGCACGATTGAATTTTTCTGCATAAAACTTTCTATGACCTAGAGATACTTCTTGAATCAGAGAATATTTTTCAAAGACCTCTTGCATGTAATTAAAAAATACATAAAAAGGTTTTTTTAGGATATACTTAAAATTCTTAAAAATAAAATGTGAGTAAAAATTGAGAGAATAAAAGCTCAAAATGTACCTTTTTTAGTTGAAAACGTTTAAGTTATCGCCAAATTTTCTAGATTTATTAGATATAGACATTTTCTAGGTTTAATAGGTAAAGCCAATAATCAGATTAAAAGGCAAAAAATTAATTAAATAAATAAAAAATTGCATTGATATGTTACCATAAAGCTTTGCACAGCTCTTATAAAACTCTAGAATAAGAATTGATCTTAAATTGTTTCAAATTCTCCGTCCAAGTTAGTATCTCCTTTGCAATTTTAAATGAAAGTTTATACATCGAAAACTTTTGAAACTATTACAATCGTACCTTATATAGAAGTTTTAGAAAACACTTTCAAGGATGATTTTAATTCGTAAAATATCATGTCTCTAATCAAGAGAAATTAAAAATATTTTTAGCTTCTAAATTAGAAATTAATTAACAGTTCTGAATCGAAAATGAAAAATTACATTTAGGAACTTTAAACTTAATACGAAAAAGAAAAATACTGAGTTTCTCCTTTCTATCAATATTTTTATTTTTAATAATTGTTATGAAAAATGCATTTTCTCATTCTTTTCTTCATTTTATTCTTGATCAAAGCGTGGTAGTGTGTTCTTTTATTTATTCGCTTTTTTATGATGTTAATCTCGTAAAATATGGATTATTCTGTGTGTCATGAATTAATTAAGTAATAAATAAAATTAAACCTACGTAGTTGCATTTTCCTTTTAAGTTAGGTCTTTTCAATAAATTAACAATGTGATGGTGCATTTGATTTAATAGTTGTGAAAGCGTTTGCTGTCAATCCTATTTTATTCCCTTTAGTGTATGAATATTCACTAAAGAATTATAGTAAAAAAATCAAGTTTTTGAAATTGGATCCAGAGCAAATCGTAATGTTAAATTGAATTTATATTAGTGTTAAATTATATTAATCGCAGAATTATATAGAAACAATACTTAGACATGAAAACTGAAAGTAAACTTTGCTAATTTTTTGAGACATTTTTCGTATTTAATGGAAATTGAGGAATTTATTTGATTTAATTTGATTAATTCACTTCAATTCAATCTGATGAAAATTTTATTTGGATGCAATGAGAAAAATAACACATTCACGTAAGTTTAGAGTATAGTACCGGCACAGCAGTTTTCACTTTGACTAAAGTAGAATTTGTTTGTTATCCTTCTCTCTTATTAAATTTTATGTTTTTTTGGTAAGTGAATGAGTGAATATTAACGTCGCACTATAAAGCTATACAATGGCATTTGATGACGGATCTCATAATTTTGAACTACAGTCAAGTAACGAAGACAGCACCTGAGTGTTGCTTTCACACCCCACCAACAGAATGACGTTTCAGCCTCGATATTATTTTAAGTGCATCGGATCCCTCTCCACGACGGCTTTTTAGCGGTACTAGACTCGACTCGACTCGTGACACACCAGCCGCGAGTTCGTGACCTTGACCACCAGGCTACCGCGGCTTTTTAATTTTGCCTGGAATTTAATATTAATATTGTTCGAAACATTTTAATATCATTTACGTGGATAAATGCAGCTGATATTTACAAAAAACTTGTTTGGAATAAATATTACATACAAATATCGGATTATATGTTTATGATTTACCAAGAGTTTTGGAGAACGTTCGCCTGTGATTGAGGAGTAAAGTTTGATAATGTGTTAGCACAGAATTTTTTATGAATTTCCGTCACTTGAAGAAATTAATATGTTTAGCATCTTGGTAAAAGATTTTATTCAAATGCATTAAAATATTTTCCAAACTAACATTTCAAATTAAAAAATAATAATATATTTAAAGATATTCATTACTTCATCAAATTATAAGCAAAATTACTTTTTAAGGATGGAAAACTGTAGTCCTTCAGTGGGTTCCTGCCCACTGTGGAGTTCCAGGTAACGAGAAAACTGACTTCCTGGCTAAAAAGGATTTTCTTGCTATGGAGAAAGTTTCTCGTCCTATGTCCTTCTATTCCCTTAAAAATCTAATTAAAAGATCAATTAAAGCCCGTGCTCAGGAAGATCTCTACAACCGTGTTTCCCACAAGTCTTGGTGGAATGCTATCCTGAATTTGCGTAATGACCCACGGCGTAGAGCAGTCGTTGAATGCTGCCTAGCCACCAGGCATGATACCTGCGAAACCATCTGAATAGAATCAAAGTTGCTCCTTCCCCGATATGCACTCTGTGCAGCTCTGGAGAGCCATGGACTCTGTATAACATGTGCACTTAAATACACATTTAATGAAATTTCTCTTATTACAAAAACCTTCAATTTCAGTTATACAAATGAGAATTTATGTGGATGAATTATTTAATGCATTTTTTCATGCAAAAAAAAAGAAAGTTTTTTTGCAAAATGAGGCATTTAAATGTATAGTTATGGAAGTCTTGTGTTTTTACTTTCAGTTCTTTATTATAATCTCTTAATTTATACATTGGGCAAATTATTAAATAACAGATTGGTGGTTGGTTAACGTTGTAGTTTGAAGCTACGTTAAAACTATTGCTAACGAGGTTTTAAATTTTGAACCACAATCAGGTAACGAGAACGGAATGTAAACTTTTACCCCCTTTCTTAAGCTCCCACGTTATGCTTTTGGCCACAGTAGCCTAGTGTTCAAGGTAAAGAACTCGTAGCCAGTGCAACCTGAGATCGAGCCTAGTACCGCTGAAGACTCACCGTGCAGAAAGGACCGATTCACGTTAAGTATGTCGAAGCTCAAACGTCCTCCCGTAGGTGTGGTGTGGAAGTTAGGATCGTGGTGAGCCAATTTAAGTGTCTTCCTCGTCTCTTGCCCGAGGTTCAAAACGATGAAGTTCGTCGCTAATTGCCCTCGTGCAGCTTTATTGTGCGACGCAAAAAAAAAAAAAACTCTCATTCATACACTTCCCGTTATGCCATTTTAAAGACTTAAATTTTCAACAGATTTGGCGTGCTTAAATCCTTCTTCACGGTAAGTCTTCACTGACATTCAAACACACTATTCAACAACACAGGTAACTTTGCAAGAGAGTCTTCAAATAGGTTCAATCCATCACATTCATTTGGGTACCGGCACATAAGGGAATAGAGATCAATGAAGAAGTTGATAAATTAGCCAAGGCCTCTCCAGATCCTTGGAGTATTATTCCTTAGATTTCAGTGGAAGATATACATGCATATTTCAAAAAACATCATAAACATAAAAATGAAGAGACATGGGCAGGAAGCAGGAAATATAAAAATTATAATTATATTTCACATCTTGAAAAGTGGAATAGACAGGCAGCAAAAAATAGAAAGTCAGAAGTTTTGATTAATAAGATGCGAACAAAAAAGCTACCATTGAACGATATTTATTTTCATTTTAAACAAACAGATTCTCCATCGTGTTCAAAGTGTCAAGTACCAGAAACAAGTGAACATTTCATTTTAACCTGCAGCAAATGCATAGCACAAAGAAAATTTTTGAGAATTTTTATCTCCAATCACGGAGAATGGTCCTATCCAACAATAGCGAATTGTAAAACAATAGAGCATGTTCAAAAAGTAGAAGAATTCTTAATATCAACCAATAGATTCTAAAATATCAACCAATAGTTTCTCAACTATCAAACAATAGAATCTAAAAATTTACTATAATCATCAAATTTAGTCGGAACAAAAGGCGTTACCCAAGCCTCCAATTATACAGTACTATCACTGTACTGAACTGAACAACACAGGCCATGAGTTCGTGACCAGTACCATTCGACTACTATCGTTACTGTACCATTGGCAATCCCTAGAACCGAAACATACATTCCGATAAAATAGAAATCATATTCGCTTACTTGAAAATTCAGAGTTTGATAGTTCATTCGAAAAAAACTGAATTTAGATTTTCATAGTGTATGAAATGTATCTCAACTTTGATTTCATTCAAATGAAAGATTTTCTGAAATAGTTTTCACCTTCGTTTTGAAATGTAACAAAAATATAGTAATTTGAAATGGTTTGTAATACTAAAGTTGTCTTACCTTTAAGCAATGCCGAAAAAACTGTACAAATTGACACCAAGACGTCAATTTCAGAAGAGAAATAGTTTTTAGATTCACAATCCCGTGATTTCCTGCAATATAATATGAAACATAGGTTAGAAAATATTCAGCATCCACATTCTCTAAGAATTCCTAAATAATATAATTTTTTTTAAGGAACAAGAAATACAAAGCAGTAAACAACCTTTATCTGAAATTAGTCATTAAGTTTTATTGAACATCTTTTTTAGTAAATAAGAAATTAAAAACAGTTTTTGTTAAAAATTAGGTGTCATGAAATTCCTACAATTCAAAAGACATGCAAGTAAACTTATCGTGAACGAGAAAAAGTTACGCTCTAAGCAACACAACAGTAATAAGGAAATAGTTTGATATCACTGGGCATGGCGCCAAACATTGTTTGGCGCGATAAAGAATCACGCCAAGCAGTTCATGTCCTTGGAAGGAAATCCAAGATGGCGGCCTAGCGGTAAGACTCGCCAGGAAAATAATTTTAAAGAACTGTTTTGATATACATTAAAATCGATTACAAATGAAGAATTTAGGAATAGATTGAGACTAACCAAGCTCAATAAATAATGAACATCAATATAAAAGAAATCATATTTACTAATAGTAATATTATACATTATACAATAATCTTATAGTATAAATTTTTTTTTATAGAAACTGTATATATATTATTCATATAATATTAAATAGTAATGATTATTAAATATCCATATAGTATTATTTTTTATTATTTTATATAATATAATTTAATAGTTTTTATAAAAAAGAATAATCATCGTATTGTAACATAATAAGAATCGTAGATATACAAGAACGCTCATTTAACATAATAAATAACATAATAAAAAATAAATAACATAATACTTAGAAATAAATAACACAATAATAATTAGAAATAAATAACACATATGTAATAATATTTATAAAGTAACAATTATTACAAATAACGAATATTATATTATTATTAAATATAATAATTGCATTTTTATATTTTATTATTAATAAAATAATTACAAAATATACATTAAAATTGATAATGAATAGCAATTAAAAAGTACTGAAAACTTGCTATGTTCCAAAAACGGCAAGTTTCTTCAACGAATTTCATCAAACCAGAAACGTTAAAAAAACATTTTTAAAAAATAAAATGAATTGAAAATAAATGATTTATAGCAATAATTAAAAATACAGCACTCATTCTTTTAAAAAAAACATCCAAGTTCTCACTAATGATATTAGAACTATCCATGTTCGAAAATAGCATTAAATAAAACAGAAGACTGAAATATAGTTTGATTCAGAATTGCAATGAAAATGGTTAAATTGTTCAAGAAATCGAATTAAAATCGTCTAAAATTAATAGGATTATCGCGGGAACAGAACCAATAAAAATTATTTCTAACATACGTTATCTCCATGGCAACCACATCGCCAGACGATAAAAATAACTAGGTAATGGTACTAGGTAAGGTAATATTGTAATGTTATCGCCCATCTTGGCGAACATAAACAACAACTTGGAGGCTGCCCCGTGATATCAAACTAGCAGGTTCAATTTAAGCAATCCGACATAAGAAGAAATTAGAAGTAGATTAGATAGGGAAAGGGTTTTGAAATTTCTGCTTTATCATTCACGCAGAGAAAATATTTTAAAGCATTTAAAATTGTAATACAGTCTTAGAACGCCATAAACACAGGCTAATCCATTAGAAAATATCAAAATATATACATAAATATTCGTTAACCTCCCGCTTCACTGGGTATCTCATGACGTTTTATAAATATATCTGTTTATATATATAAAATATTGATATATAAGCCCTAGCATTAAGAATTCTATTGTATTGAAAAATATACTTATACCTGTAACTCTCGTCTCTTGATAAAAAAAAATTACAGAACTACTAATTTGTATTATCTAATATTCTCTAAAATTGAGTATAGAATGATGTTTACACTCTCGTAACCCTATAACAAAGTGGATTTCCGCAAAACCAATTTTAGGTGGATCTCTACTCCATTAAATAAACATGGAAGCTTAATTTCAAATCTAAATCTAATAGGGTAAAAACAAAATTTTTACTCCTATCAATACCCCCCCCCCCCTCGTAATTCCGTCGAGAGTCGTTCTCCCAAAAACCGTTCTTAGCGGATTTCAATTCACCAAAAGAAAAATGCAAACCAAATTCCATTATTACAGTTCTTGCTGTTCGAAAGAAGAAATTTTTTGTCAACACGCCCCAGTAACCCCTTGATCCCCCAGGAGTTGATTCCCGTCAAATGCATTCTTAGTGGATCCTTATTCAACAAAAGGAACATGCTTAACAAATTCCAAGTACACAGGTCTAACAATTCTAAAATAGGAATTTTTTCCTATAACTCCCCTTCACCCCTCACAACCCTCCTTAGGTGTCAAGTTTTGTTTTACTCTTTGGTTGAGGAACTCTATTCCATGAAAGGAACATGCCTATCAATTTTCAAGCAGTAGATCGAATAGTTTTAAAACGGAAATATTTATCTATTACGCCCCTTAATCCCCCAAAATGAAACTTCGAGGTTAATTTTCGCGAGACCCATTTTATAGCGGTTTTGTACTCAATGAAAAGAATACGCTTTCCAAATTTCAAGACTGTACGTCTAATAGTTTAAAAATGGGAATTATTTATAACCTCCTTTGAGCCCCCGCAACGCCCCTTGGGGGTCTGTTTTCACAAAACCCATTTTGTAGCGGATCTCTACTCTATTAAAGGAATCTGCTTACCAAATTTGAAGACTGTGAGTCTAATAAACTAAAAATGGGGAAAAAATATCTATAGCGCCCCTTGAGACCCTGCAACGCCACTTGGGAAGTTGATTTTCACAAAACACATTATATATTGTATCTTTACTCCATAAAGAATTTTGTTTATCATATTTAAAGACTGTGCTTCCAGGAGTTTATAAATAGAAAAGTAACTATCTATAACGCCCCTTAAGCTCCTCAACGCCACTTGGGGGTCTATTTTCACAAAAACCAATTTTGTGGCGTATCTCTACACTATGAGAGGAACCTGCTTACCAAATTTCAAGACTGTGCGTCTAATAGTTAAAAAATCGGAATAATTATTTATATCAACACCCTTTGAGGGTCAACTTTCCCAAAACCCATTTTGTAGCGGATATTAACTCCATGAAAGAACTATGCTTTCCAATGTTCAAGCCAGTAGGTCAAGTACTTTAAAAACATAAATATTTATCTTTTACGCCCCTTAACGCCCCTCAACATCCCTTGAGGGTCAATTTTCCCAAAACCCATTTTGTAGCGGATATTAACTCCATGAAAGAATTATGCCTACCAATTTTCAAGTCGGTAGATCAAGTATTTTAAAAACGAAAGTATTTATCTTGTATGCCCCTTATTCCCCTGCAACGACACTTGGGGGCTATTTTCCCAAAACCCATTTTGTAGCGGATCTCTACTCTATGAAAGGAATCTGCTTACCCAATTTCAAGATTGCACGTTGAGTAGTGTAAAAATGAAAACTATTATTTATAACTCCCCTTACGGTTCGAATTTCGCAAAAAAAAAATCCGTTCTTAGCTGATCTGTACTCCATGAAAGGAACATGTCTACCAAATTTCAAGTCTGTAGTTTGAATAGTTTCGGAGATATCGTGATTAGTCAGTCAGTCAGTGAGTGAGTCGCTTTTCTCCTTTATATATATAGATTGCATTGGCTTAATGTATACAACAAGCCCATAATAAAAATGGTTAAGTTATATAAAAAGAATGATTTTTTTTTGGAAATAAAAAGAAAAAGCACTAGGAGTTATAACAAAGATCGCATCGTTTTGGCAGAAGGTATGTCTTTACTCTTGAAAGAATGTGGTTGATTTTTGATGGTCGTCCTGAATTATCCGGCAAAGTTACAGTTATTTCTCAGATTGGATATCAGATTCAGATTATCCTATTTGAAGTACGCCAGGGTCCAAGTTTTCACGATTCAAGGCTTTTAATGTAAGCAACTGTTATAAGTTGTCTAAAATACGGTGGCCGGCTTTATCTAGCAAGGATACGGTTATTTTTGGAATCTGACTCGAAAATCGGATTTCACACTCCGAAATACGCCAGGCACTGAATTTTCGTGCATTTTGGTTTGCAATATGTGCTTCCACAGACACATGAGCATTGCCACAAATCTGGCAATGTGTTTTCTGGATTCTTCAGATTTTCGGCAATAAAAAAATTATGGCGTCATTAATTGAAATAAAAACTATCCTTTGTTTTAAGTTGGACGAAATGACACACAGTATGCAAAATTATATTATGATCGGTTGAGTAGTTTTGGAGTCCATCGCGGACAAACACTGTGACACGTAATTTTTATATATAAAGATATATATATAGAGAGAGAGAGAGAGAGAGAAATTACTATTCTTTTTGGAAAATTTATTTGATATTCCAGGTTGGTTCATACAACGGCACAAGAAGATGAATGCGATTCGCAATTCTTTGTTCATTAATTTTTTTAGCATTAAACACATTGCTGTATTTAACTGTAAATTATAAAAGAAAACGTGTTTCTCTCATTACGTATAAAAGTCAGACTAATTATGCTTGCTAAGCGAGGTTCTACTGTGCATATATCTTAAATTCGTTAAAATTCATATAAAAACCAAAACCAAAGATAAAATGTTTAAAATGCAAGAATAAGTCTTCAAATGCCTTCTGAACATAATAAGAAAATTATTTAAAATGATCGAAAGTTGAAAAGAAGCTTTTAATTTAAATTAGCAATTGAAAGAGCCAAATCAATAGAACGCATTCTTAGAGAAAGAGAGAGAGGATGTGTCAGATTAGTACTATAATACAGAGTATGCTTTTTCGTTACGGGTAAATAAGAATTCTAACGTGATTTAGATTAATAGTTTTGCTTTGGACACACAAATTAGAACAAATATAGGTTTATACTTTCGAATTTTTAAATAAGTATCATTTAGGATCAGTTTAAGAGTGTGAAACTTTTTTCTTTTGTCTGTTATTTCCAATTTTTTATCTCCAATAGCACGTACAAAAGATAATGGCATGGAGCAAAATGAAAAAAAAAAGAACAAAAGAAAAAAAAGGACAGAAAAAAGTCTCTGGACCCATTCACGATCTCTAGCTTCCCAGTAGCGTTCCCAGAAACTCTTGAAGCATAGCGTAGGTTAGGGCATAAGGCTAGTACAGTCCATAGGTCCCGAAGTTTACAGAACATGCAGCATGGGTTAGTAAGAACTTTTATTAAATGTAAATATCTAGCAAACCAGTTATGACCAGTAGCAAGGCAGAATTCCACTACATCTTTCATTATAGACCAGACGGAAATATTTTGAATATAATTCCACCAGAATTTCAGGGAGCTCTTATTCTTTTAAATTAATTCTTTAATTCTTTTTTTCAAGTTATTCTTAAAAATTTATCTAATAACTTATGACGGTTCTATCTGAGCTCCTTCTACTAATAGTCCTTTGGGGGAATTTCTGGTCTTTAAAAATTATTTTATTATAAAACTCCGCTTCGCGAAAAATAAAATGTGATTATGTTAATTAAGACTACTATATACAGTCGACTCTCGATAATTCAAAGTTGGAGGGACCAATGAAAAACTTCGAAATATCAAGAGGGTAGAAAATATTCCCAAAACACATGAAGAAAATTTTTTTTCTAACACATTTAAATTTGAAACTATGCAATAAAACAACAATTGTACATATGTATAAAATTATTTTAAAGTGCAGTATAAATATTTTACAGAAGTTAAAAGTCCTGTATTAAAAGAATATATTCAATGCATTCATACACAGCCCTACGCACATCTCTTCACAATAGCGGGCCAGCTTTTCTGAACACATGTGCAGGAAGACCACGTATTTTACGAAAGATATGGACGGCTGATAACAAGTGCGGCTAGTCTATTGTCTACTTGAAGAAGGAAAGCATTAAAAGTGTATTTTTGATTGAGGTACCGGAAAACACTAAGAAGGGGTAACAAACAGATGGTCATTAAAAGAACTACGTCACAGGGGAGAGATGCAGAGATAATACAACACAAAACTTGTAAGCTGCAACTTGTTTGCTACAGGACTGTACATGATAAAGAGTGTTCGAATTGTCGAGAGTTTTAAAAGATAACTTCGAATTATTGCGTGTTGTAGTCTGGCCAGCCACAGATTTTATTTCGAAATATTGAGTGTACAAGCGTATTACTTTAGTTCGAAATACCAAGAGTTTTTCTAGGGACTGAACATATAATTGGAATTATCGAGAGGTTCGTATTATCAAAGGTTTGCATTATCGAGAGTCGACTGTGTCTAGGTTTTCAGGTTAGAAAGAGAGGATTGGAGAGAGATAGTATAGACTGCTTTCGGAGCAGAGATTAATCAAATTGAATGTGAACGCGGATATTTACTATTTGATGATTGAATCATTCAAGGCGACGAATTGTTACAGGGATTAAATCCAGAGAAAAATAAATAGCTAAGAAGTCAACGTGATCGACTTGAATAAGTGTGGTTAGTATTAAAGTTTTATCGCGTCTCGCTTACCTCGTTTATTGCCTGCATAGTGATTAATTGGGAGCATCTCTTATACTGGATTGTTTGAATTTGTGCGGTGATTAATATTGTGAATAAATTAGATTATTTTGTTGAGCTATGGTTAGTGTTCCTTCCAATTCTCCTACACCTTTAGACGCGCAGTGGAAAACATTACAAACTGACTCTGCATTGTTAGAAGGTATTTCATCACTAGCTGTTTGAATAATCGCTTCACATTTTCAGCAAAAAGTTGGCTTTTTCATTTTCCTCTACTCCACACTGGTATAACTTCAAAGAACCCTTCGAAAAGAATAGGTGTTCAGAAATTAAGGTCATTTCTTACTCATAAAAAAATCAGCCATATTTGACTATAAATGAGAAACGCATTTTTTAAAATAGTAACGATATCACTTCGATATTGTTCATGTTTAAAAGATATTTTTCTTATTTGTTGTAAAGTATGACCAGTTTTGTGATTAAGAAATAACCTTAATTTCTGAATATATGTTCTTTGTAGAAGGGCTCTTTCTTAATTCGGAAGATAACGTCTCCTCTTTCGTCAATAAGTACTTTGTTAGGAAGTGTGACACATCAGATGCTCAAATCAGCTTAACATCCTCCAACCTCAATTGCCCCGTGATACCGTCAGTGGTTTTGTGAGCAACCGCATTAGATTGGAACACCCCCTCTTCAACCTCATCAAGACATTGTACTTGCCTGTACTCTTGGGAAGACTTTTCTTGTTGCTCCAAATGATCATCTCTACTTCCCGGATTAGAGGGTGGTCGAGGTATTTTCTCATTCCCCCTTCTTGTACCCAGGGGATTGATCTGGGGTGGAAAGACAAAGCATTGACAGATGAGGTGCGATGTTCGATTTCTGGTTTCTTCATTTGGTTCGTTTGGACTAAAGGACATGTTAAAAAAAAAGTGACTTCTGACAGATTTCCGACAACGCGGGCTAGTTTTTTCTCCCGTGAAGTAGACATTGTTCTTTTTTTTTCTTTCGGAAACAACGATGGCGATTTGCTGCCTTTGGCAAACAAACGAGTGCATTAGATTCTGTGAATAAGCTTGATTTTGATTGTTATTTATTCATTAGATTAAACGAATTAGAAATGTAACAACAAAATGAATAAGATGAGGAAATTTTGGATTGTTTAATGGCTGCTTATGCAATTAAATATATTTACGATTTTATACTAATTGAACTTTAAAGTTTTATTTGTATAGAGAATAAAATCATATTCTTATATAGCATTAAGGTAAAAATCTTTTCAAATGTCGATGTAAAAATGTTCTGCTTTGTATTAAATGTTCAAGAAAAGTATATTACACTGGATATTGTCTTACTTTAAATGATTCATATATACTTCTTGTCCACTTTATGCTTGCTAAAAAGAAAACACAACCAGCATAGAATAGAAATTGTGGCTACATTCTAATAACATCAAAAAATAGTAATCACCTTTGATATACATACATATGAATATATTTTTGTTGAGCTTAGAAGAGTTTTGTAATAATTAATATTTTTATCACTTATTAGTTAAATTTTGATTGAATAATTATAACTTTAAAATTTCTTGTGAACATATTTGTTCTGCATATTACAAAAAAAATACAAAAAAAATGCAGGACGTTTTTGAAATTACTTAAATTTTTGCCAGATGAAGCAATGCATTTTCATACACAAATAAACGTTAATTGCTACAATCTTAATTGTGGTAGAAGATAAGGAATCATATCACCTTAAAATAATCGATCACAATTTACGTAATATTGGAAGACCTTTTTTTACTAATATTATGTTTATTGTGCTTGTTTTAAGGTTATGGGGAATTTTCTGTTGTTTTTAGATTTGTTTAGTATATTTTAAGAAAGAATATGCTAAAATTAAGAAAAGAAAAAGAAATTATTAAATACTAAAATGCGGGAAAAAATTGGTAAACATTTACAAAAAATAACATAAATACGGCCCATTTTGTACCAAAAGTTTACGAACAAATTTTCAATTTTTCAATTCTGATTTGTTGCTATGTTATTCATTGCCAAAATGACCTTCAGGATAAGAGATATTTTAATTTTTACAAAAACTAGAGCCCTTTTTATCTCAGTTACTATATGAAATTGCTTAAAAAACCGTGTTTATAATTAAATAAAGGGGCTGTAAATTTTGTAAAAAAGCAATGATTGATAAATCTGAAGATTCAAACACTTTTACTATTATACAGAACATACACAAAAATTTCATACAGTTAATTATTTTCAAAACTTTTTTAGCAATCGCTGGCCCCGTTTTTCAAGTAAAACGCGTTTTAAAGTATGACATCTTGCTTAAAGTAATAGCATCTGCTTTTACTAAAACACTTGAAGTTTTTGTTCTAATGAAAGTAAAATAAACTTGGTATTTTAGCAAAGCTAATAAGATGTCTTATAAAATAAAATCATAAAAAAATTATCAAATTTTGGCAAAATTCACAATTTTAGGGCAGTCGGATACTTTAATAATGTAAAATTCATTATGTAATATGCAACATATATCTATAGGAAATAATAATAATATTACCAACCGGCTTTTGAAGTAATACTTGCATAGCGTTGTGTGCTCTCACTCAGAATATTTCAGGAAAACATTTAGAACACATGAGATAGCCATTGTTTTTTAAATGATATAAACTCGACAAAGTCGTAATTATTGGCTGACTCATATTGGATTTTTACAAGTATTTTTATAATACATAACGAAACCTGACAATATTAATCTTTAAGGGAACCAAGATGTTTTGCACCTTAGGAAAATCGATTTTTTGATTTTTATCTTTAAAAAAAGTAAATTTAACGCTGATTTCAAAAATGTTTAACGTGTATAGGTTTAAAGCTTAATACCCGAGTAATTGCAGTTTTAAAATATAAACAGCTGCTATTTCGGTTACTACAAATGTCTTTGTATCTGGAGACGAGTATATCTACAAACATTTTCTCACAGAACTAGTTCTTGTCAAGATTAAAAACATAATTACAAACTTATACATAATTTTTAAAACATGTATTTAGAGACTTAACTGCAAAGAACTTTTACTAAAATGTTTGCATGATCGTACCCAGAGCCCAAATGAAACTGTATATGGAATCAAGTTCCAAAAAACACAATTGTGAGCAAAAAAAATTTTGCAAATTGGTGTAATGGACGCAGTGATATGCTTTAATGAAGATGCACAGAAAGAACAAAATTATTAAGAGCACTAAAGATAAATCTTGGGAAAAACACTCGTGAAGGCCTTCGAAAAATTGACTAAGTTAGAATTTGTGAAGCCGAAATAACAGTTTAAAAAGCCAGCAAAGAGGTCAAGACTATTGAAAGACAAAGTAAAAGGGAGAAGGATGCTTTAGAAGTATTCAGACAATATGAATACAAATCTGGAATATTTTAAATATCAAATTTTAGTAATGCACCATTTTATTTAGTTTTTTTTTTCTATTACTCAAAATGTGTTTTTCTAGTTTTTAGGTATATACGTAGAGAAAAATCTATCTGTTATATTTTAGTGACATTTGCTATGAGCTTTTCTATAGTAATAATATATTTAATGCTACTAATTTAATTCCTAAATTTTAAATATTTTTATTTTTACTGCCAATTTTCTGAAAAAAAATTACCATTTTTATCAAAATTTTAAAAAACTGAGATTCAAATTTTTAAAAAAAAATTTCTTAGAAATTAAATATAAAAAAAACTAGAGCATTTAAATAAAGGTACAATTTTGTAACTAAAACAGCATAATTTAGTGTTTTATATGCTATAAAAGGAAACCTACAGGTACTTAATCAACACCATGTGTACGAAAGCACCTTTTGAAGTGAGCTTTTTCAAATCCTTATATTTCTAAAAACGTTGTACACTCTTAAAAATTTTATGTTACAGGATATTAAAAAAAGTATGTAGATTGTGTGACAGAATTTTTTTGTTTATGAAATCTTTTTGTTTTTTAAAATAATGTTCTTTCGAAAATCGAAATTTTGCTTGTTTTGCGTCATCGAGAACGTCCCGGTTCCCTTAAGAGACGATATTAATATGAACTCAATATAGCACGCTAAATCTTTCGAGATACAAAGTCCTCAAGTTCATGTGGTGGGAAAGTTTGGAGAGTGGTATTGCTGTTCGGTGTTGAGTTGTCAAGACCGCAGTTTGAATTCACGAGGTCTTCGCCAATAGCCCTCACGTAGTTCCATTAATTATCAATTAATTAATGCCTGAATCACAATAAATGGTTCTTGAAACCCTTATAATGAGTTTAGATAAGTAAATTAGATAGTGCTGTGAAGTATGATATATGTGTTTTTGCTATATTATAACATGGTGAATTAATATGTTTGAATCTGATGACAACATGTCTGAATAATACAGAAAATATACTTGTAAATTCACCTCCAAGTTCTACACGGTAGCAACTAAATTTTAAACATTGCTAAACACATATATTCTTCCTTATAAGAGTCCTTACAAATAACCAAAGATGTCAGTCGCATTATCTCAATATAATATATTTAATTCAGTTATTTCTCCACAAAATGTATTCTTAAAGTTACTAATTTACTCTTTATTATTTTCTTTAACAAGATTCCATGGATAGAATTAGAAAGAAACTCCTCAGAAGCAAACTCTCTTTGTTGCTAAAGGTGCAACAGAGTGTATTAACACAAGTGCCACCTCTTTCTGCGAAATAACACAACAAGAGTATACATTTTCTGATAGTTACTATAAACTAACCATGTAAATGATATATGGCTCAAACAATCTTCAGTTCTGTAATTCATCACAACGAATGAGTGCTTACACGAAATTCTGAGTTCCATGTTAAAAGGAATGTGAAATATTGTAGATGTCAGTTTGAGAATGTGCTGATGTAAATGAAAATAAGTTATCTCTCTGTTATATAATTAGCCAAAAACGCGCTGGTCATTTCCAGTGTATCTGGTCATTGTGATGAAGGCACTTGTTGCTGATTTTCAATTTATGTAATGTAGAGCATATTATGGCAAAATATTTCAATTTGGTAAAAGGCAGAGGCATGGACATCTGACGGGAGTGGAAAAGTTTACTTTGTGTTAACTATTGTTTCTAAATATTTCGAAAAGTGAAAGACATAAACATTTAAATGTGGATATTTGTAATTATTTCTGAGTTAGTTACTACACAACGGATATGTATATATATATATATATTTCACACGTTTTTAAGCGACAGTAATAGTAAAATTAATTTTTCTTTTATTTTCAGATTATGTTATTATAAATTAATTCTGAAAATAAAAAAAAAAGAATAGTTTAACTTGCCATTATTTTACAACTTAAATTATTTTTTTTAAAAAAATTAACCTTTTTTTTAGTTTATAAATACTTATTTTTTAAAAGTTTTTAGTCATTTTAAGAGAATTTTTCGTCTTCGATTGTTGGAAAAAGAAGGTTGTATGGAATTGAAAATCTGTTTCATTTTTGAATTTTAACAAATATTTTTATAGCTTGAACCTGAAAAAAAACCCCAAGAATTTTTAAAATGCTAAGTTTAACATTTAAGAAAAATAAATGGTAAAAGAACTTTGGTAGTAAAAAACACTTAGATCTTTAAAATTAAAAGTCTGATGAAGACATATAAAGTTTGTAAAGGGGTATAAAAAAACACTAATTTTTCCTATAAAGCTCTACGTTTTTAACATCTTTAATTTTTCCAATTTATATTATACATTAAAGCAATGCTTAAATACACTACTGGCTACCGTAAATGCAACACCTTGAAGGAAGCGCGCAAATAACATGAAATTTGCAACATACATTAGCGGAGGTAAAATATGCACAAATGATTAGAATTTCAGCGCAGACACACATCACGCCCGCCTGTGGCGCTACCTGAAAGAGCTATTTAAGGCTTGGGGATTTCGATGATTACAAGTTCGACAATTGTGCTTTTCTCTCTCTTGTAGATTTTCAAAAAACTATCAGTTATGTCTCGTAGAAAACAGCTATCAGATTTTGATCAAGTATCCGAGTTCGACAGAGGAAGGATAGAGTGGCCTACCGAGATTGTGGATTATCTTTCAGGGAAATCGGCAGTCGTGTTGGACGAAACCAAACAACTGTAATGCGGATATGGGACCGTTGGATGCAGGAGGGTATGACGGACCGAGGTGGTCGATCGCATCCACCTCAGTGTACCACTTCACGTGAGGACAAGCAAATTTTGCGCATGGCAGTGATGGATCGCTCAGTCACATCACGAACCATACCACAGCACATTCAGTCTGTAACGCATCATTCAGTGTCTGCGCGCACCATTCGACGCCGTTTACAGCAGAGTGGTCTGTCCGCCAGACTTCCATTGCTTGGTCTACCCTTGACGCAGAACCACACACGTCTTCGCCGCCAATGGTGCGATGAAAGAAGGATGTAGGAGGCAGAATGGAATGAAGTTGGCTTAACTGACGAGTCACACATTTGTCTGCAACACCACGATGGTCGGATTCGAGTCTGGAGACACCGTGGAGAGAGGATGCTGAACAGCTGCGTTATGCACCACCACACTGATCCTGCACCGGGTATTATTGTATGGGGCGGTATTGAGTATCACTCTCGCACTTTTCTAATACGCATTGCCGGTACTTTAAACAGGAAGCGCTACATCTACGAGGTGTTGGCGCCAGTAGTCCTTCCTTACTTTCATTGCTTGGCCTCAACCATATTTCAACTGGATAATGCGCGACCACACGTGGCACGCATTGTCCAAAGGTTCTTCGTCAATCACCAGATTGAATTGCTTCCCTGGCCGGCTCGCTCTCCGGATCTTTCGCCGATAGAAAACATTTGGTCCATGGTTGCTCAACGATTGACCCAGATTACACCCCCCCAGTTGCCACATCAGATTAATTTTGGCAACGTGTAGAAGCTGCTTGATCTGCTGTACCCTAAGAACACATCTAAAGTCTCTTTGATTCAATGTCCGAGGCGTGTGGTAGCGATGATCTCCAACAATGGCGGCTACTCTGGCTACTGATTCTGTCAGGAACCACACTTCACAGAATTCTATAAATTTTATCATTTGATACTTGGACAACATGTTATCTACAAAATAAATTTTGTTCTACTATCTCTTGTCTTTCTTAGTGTTGCATTTACGGTGGCCAGCAGACTATGATTGAAAAAAGTTCATTTAATTGAAAATATGTTTTTGTACGATATTGATAGCATATGTTAGGAAGGCAGATTATTCAGCTTAATCTTAATATATGTTCACAAAAAACTTTGAGACACAAAACACACTTATATACAAATTAGTAATGATACAAAGTAATGTTATAAATCATCAGGTTGGTGAACTTCTCATTTTTTCTCACTTTTGAATTCGAGCATTTTAGTAAGTTTTACTTTTTGTTGCGTGGCGTTAAAATACAATACTCTAATACTATTATTATTATGGTTTTATACAGTTTTGTTAGTAATACTTGCATTCTGAAGCCTCATATCATTGCAGTATCAGCTGAATGCTGGTTTTTAGATTTATCATTTTCAGTTGTATTCCAGCTCATTCAAATATTGTATTATGTAGCAATGTGAAAACGCTTTGGCCGTAGCACTTTCTCAATAGTAGAGGACTATTTAAAATAAAATGAAAAGCTTCTACTTTATGTAAATTATGTGTAGAAGCAAATATTGAACTTGAAATCAATCTTACTTAAGTAAATATGAGGTTTCAAAACATAAATGATTTTATTAGTGAAATTAGTTAGAGTTAGTTAATAACCATTTCGTACTGAAAAAAACTCACTGTGTTCAAAAGCATTTATAATAAATAAAATTTAAGAATTGAAACCGAAACTAAAATCTGAAGGCAGAAAACTTCAAATACCTTAAAAAAATTGGTGTCAGATCTAAAATTTGGGAAAAGGCTTCTCAGTAATATGAGACACCGGGAATTGGGGAAAAAATCGACATTTTTGTCATTTTTGGGTACTGTGTACTCTTAAGAAACTTGTAGTGTTTATTTTTTTTCTATAAGTAAAATTACGAGAATGGTTTTAAATTAACAATTCACAAAACAATGCCTCTCTTTTTTTCTGAATTTTTTTTTAAAATTTCAGATTAAAATGTTAACAACTCTTTAAATGTTTGAATATCATTTGAAGTGTAAGAGAATGCGGTTTGTATAGATATAGAAATGGAATTGTAAATGAAAAAAAATGTATTATTTAGTGAACTTTTAAAAATAAAAGATTGTGAAAATGAATCTAGAACAAACAGAGAGAAAATTTTTATCACAAAAAAATACACATAAAATTTTAATTAAAGCGTCAATCCTATAAATTATTTTTGTTATTCCGTCACTTTTTTTTTGTTCAGTTTTGGTTTATCTGTTTCAATCCTAAGCATTTTCCATGCAATATTATTCTAAAAAATGATTAAATGCAATTTAATTTAAGGTCATGTATAAAAATGTAAATAACAATCAAAATTAAAAAGAAATATTGCTTACACAAATATTTACGTAACAATGTGAAAAATACTTGTGAACAAAAGTCAAAACATTAATTAAGTTAATAAAAAATAATAAAAACAGTATTTAAAATTAATAAGTAAAACTTTATTTGTTTATTATTACTTTAAATACAAAGAAATGTCTGTAAAGCAAATATTTGCATTATTAAAGGAATTATGAGTTTTTTTTTGGAACACTAGAATTAAAAATGACTTATCTTTGTTTCTGCCCAAAAGATTTCGCTTCTCAGTAACACTTTGTGTAAATTCGGGATTTAATTCTTCTGAAATGCAACTAGTAACTTAATTAAGAAAACTACGAAGTTTTCAGGGAATGCTAATTAAATTATTACCTCACTGTGATTAGCTCTGATTCCGGAAGCGAAAGAAAATATGGTGTGATTACATGTTCCCCTTTCTGTAGTATTTTTATACTTTTTCGGAAAAACACGGCAGGAAATTCGTTTTCGAATACATTAGAGTAAACCAAACACCATGAAAATGAATGAATTTTTTTAATTTTCTCTTTGCATTTTATGTTATATTTTTTCAATTTTTTCTAATTTTTATTTGCGGTGCTGTGATTCGACTGTTTGCAAATTTCTCAGCCATTAAGCGAATTCTGTTTGTAGTATTCTTATAATTTGATTTTTGATAATAAACAATTTTTTGAAAGTGTAAATTAGAATTAGTGATTTAACTATTTTTACAATTTAATGAAAATATTTTTATTCAATTGCTGCACTTATTTTTTTTTTAAAGTTTGAAGTTTAGCAGTGTTTTGAAATTTTGTATTAACCTTTATTTGTTAATGTATGTAATGGCTGAAAGAAAAAAACGCTACAATTAAAACCATGTATACAATTTTCTGTACCTAAAATTGTTGTAACTTTGGCATATAATGAATTTACTTGATTTACCAATCAAGGGACCGGACACATAAGAAAAAAACACATCGCTTGTGTTTCTCTCATATTGCGGTAAACATGCCCACAACGTTGTTATAAGTAACAATAAATGCTGGTGTATTTAGAGGTATTATGTAAAATGTATTGATATTATCGATCCATAACTCAGGAATTAATATTTCGATTAGATATTATTGAAGTTATTTTGAAATAGTTCCAAATATATGCAACAATACAACAAATTAGATGTTACTGAAGAAGTCAAGATGGTTGATGACCAGTAGCTGAAGTCATTATAATATTATTTCGAATTTTGAATTAAAGAGTGTAAATAATCTGTATTTGGATGTGTAATGCATTTACATTACTCTATGTTATACTTATTTTATGTTAAATCTGTAATATTCACAAACAACGCCGTCCCCTACGTTATAATGGCGATTCAATAGGAACATGGCGAAATATTGGCGATAGTGCCAAGTTGGCATCATTTTTAGCGACCAAGTTGGCGACCATTTCGCAACATTGGCGACCATGTTGGCGAGTTCGCCACCTTCTGGATTCTTGTAGAAATTAGTGAAGAAGTTTACTCATATTATACGATCTATGACGCAAGCGAATTTTTCTCGAAGTTTCCGCCGGGTCCATAAATAAAGCGATCTTGCTGAAACAAATCAGTCTGGTTTTGACTAGCAATTAGTAAACTTGCCTTGACCGTGATTAGCTCAGCTGTGCTTGTGAATAATTTTTTACATACGCATATTTTAGACATTGATAATTGTGTCTGAGTGCTGTGGATTCTGCTGTTGAATCTTGTATTTTTAAGAATTGATTTTGGACAATAGATTCTCATCGCTCTTAAAGAACTGTCTTGTTGTCTTGTTGATGCCGCATAATCTTTTATATGCCGCATAATCATACGACATGGATGCTGTCGATCTTCTGCATCGTGAAAATCCACAGACTTGGGCCGGGATCAAGCCCGCAGCTAAAGGTGCAGAAGGCCAGCGACAAATCAACTACGCCATCCAGCCGGCAAAGAAAAAGTTATAAAAACCCAACAGTATGTAAAAATATATCATTCCCTGCCTTTTCAAGGACATTTATATATATATACACACACACACACACACACACACACATATATATATATATATATATATATATATATATATAATCAAAATTTCTCTACAGTAGAGAGATTAAAAACATGATCAAACTGAAAAGAATTGAAATTGTAAGATAACCAGACATTAGGTTTTAAATGGAAATAAGGAAAATTAAAATAATAGAGATAAATATAAAAAGTATGAAAGCAAGGATGCTACAGTATTATCAACATTGCTGATTTAGGACAACTTAAATATAAAATAATTTATATAAAAGTGGGTTTGAACATGTTTTGTGGCCAGCCAAACTGCCCCCCCCCCTCTTTCTGTTAATAATACTGAGCAAAACTCCATTGAAAATAATGGATAGAAAATCTAAACCCATTATGAGAAAAAGGAAACTTACCTAAAATTGCATTCAAAAAATGCTGAGCCCGCGCTTAATCTGAGTACAATAAACAAGTTATTGCCAGATTCTGAACCCAAATACAAATTCAAAGCATATCAATGGCTGAAAAGTAGCACTCAGCAAAAGTATGAAAATAATAGAAATAATAAATTAAGAATTGTAAAGATACTACCATTATCTAAGATTATATAAATTAAAAAATAATAAATTAAATTAAATTAAAAAAAAATTATCTAAAATTAGAATTTGGAGGTACCTATATCTATCGAGGAAGAATAATAAATTTATAATAATAACCTGTTTATAAACTATGGAAATTTAATCCTTAATATTTAGAATTTCTTTATTCAAATATCTATTAATAAAATTAATTGGATATTTTTGAATTAAACAATATTTACTGGGGTTATTCTTAAAAAGTTAATTAGCTGAAACATAATGATCAAATTCAAAATTTTATCCACACGCAAATTCCATAAAATGGTTTTATTCTAACATAATATTGAAATATATATATATACTCTCTCTTAACCCCTTCTCTCACTATTAGAAATGAAAACGAACACAAACTGAACAATCTCTTCGGTGCTCGTTCAAGCAATTTTTGTCTCAGAGTTGTTCACCCATTAGATAGAAACAACGTGAATATTACAAGCTGCCCAACAAAATAATGTGCTCTGAAATATTTATACATATTAATACAGCGTTTCTCAAACTGTGGGGGGGGGGCTCCCCTAGGGAGGAGTAATAACTTTACGAGGGGGGCGCGAGACTAATAAATAGTCGAAAACAAAAGATTATTTAAAAAAATTAATTAACTTAAAGAAAGCAAACAAAAGCATTCTGCATAGTAAAAAATAAATACACATTTACACTGATTTAATATACTTATAAATGTGTCAGTACTGCACAATGTATTTAATAATTAATTTAACAATACTAAGTTGAACTCGTTAGTTTTGGGAAGGTCGGGAAAAGTGGGATAGGGCCTCTCTAAGCCTGGTTCCGGTGTTCAGTCGAACTTTAATTCCGGAGTCCTAATTGGGGGTCCGATTCTGATCTAAGCCTTGTTCCGGTGTTCCATCGAACTTGTGTGAAGTGAAAGAGTTATATGTTATAAGTTTTTTTTTCGGTGACCCCATGGGCTTGCCATATATGAATATTATGTACAAAAATTAAAATTTATCTTAATAGTTTGTACTACTTATAATTAATCCCTTGCAGATTAAAAGTTACGCAATTCGATCCCCAAAGAGACCGTTTTCCACATAGATTCCCGTATATGATGTATTGGAGGGGGAAGACAAGGAATGAATAAGCAAATCCTCTAAAATATAAGTAAACCCTTTGCAAACACTACCAAGTTGCTTTTATTGTATTCGAAAGCCTTCGGAATAATTTTATGGATAGCAGTGCACATAAAAGATCGTACTTTGGAAAGACGTATATGTCCGGGGCAATTAACGTTTTAGCTGAGCTAGACGTTTATATACGCAAATGGCACTTTTTTAAGAGGAAAAAGTTGGATTGCAGCCTTAGCGACAATGTTTAGTATTATTTAATTCAATACATTCTTATTCTATGGAGGAAGGGCGTGATGAAAATTATGATAGAATATTGGGTAGCAAATATTGAAAATTTGAAAAGTACTGTAGTAATAGCAATAAATTTGAAAATAGAAGTAGAAAGGCTATTACACTAACACTTATTTAAAATGTTTGGTAAATGGTAGCTGAATTTACATTATCTTAATGTACCAAAGAATAATTTAATATGCTAAATAAATTTTATCCCGACATCTAGGGGTTATTTCTCAGCAATTATTGAAACTTTATAATATATTTGCACATATTATTTTGAATCAAAATAGGGAAATAACTTTAATATAAAAGAATGTTCTTATAGCATACAGTCACTCAAAAAGGTATTGGGACACTTGGCATGCATAACTGCAAGGCCATTTATTAAAACATTTATCACATTAAAAAATCAAAATGAATTAAGAAATATTTTAACATTTGGTGTACAGTATATAAGGAAAATTTCAATAGTATCATAGAATTATAATTTCATCTAGCTTTTCAAACATAATTCAAAGGCACATTAGAGTCAAAAAATATTGGGACACTTTTAAAATGAGAAATTTAACAAATATACAACTCATCAATAGAATTTAATTTCACTCCATAAACGTTTCAATAGATGCGATTATTTAAAGCAAAAATGGCGAAAAACAAAGATATATCAGTTGGTAAGCGAAATCTCGTAAAAAGTAATTGGAAAAGGGGAAATCAGTTCACTGTATAGGGAAAATCTTGAAACTGAGTAACTACTGTTTTTAACATAAATGAGACATGTTGAAGAAAACAAATAGTGTTGAAACAAGCAAACGACTAGGGCGTCGAAGGATATTCAAGGAATGTGGATTGTGAGAGAAGTATACATTAACCCAAGAACTAGTATGGTAGAAAAATGACTTTGCAAAGTAAAATTGTTCGGAAAATCAGTAAATTCTGAAACTGTAAGAGGCGTTTTAAGAAAACATACGTACTTAGCACAGTACCTCAAAGAAAGCCCTAGCTGGTCGACCTAACTTGTCTAAAACAAATAGACAAGTTAGGTCGACATTTGCTAAAATGTATGTAAGACAGCCAACAGAATATTGGGAAAATGTAATTTTTGTTGATGAAAGGAAATATAAAATTTTCGGACCGGATGGCAAGCAAAAAGTTTTGCAGAAATAAAATATAGCAATGCGTCTCAAAAATTTACTGCCTACTGTCAAATATGGAATGGGTAACCAGATTGTTGAAGCTGATGGCAAGCTCTGGTGTCG
Organism: Trichonephila clavata; assembly: GCA_019973975.1. NCBI lineage: Eukaryota > Metazoa > Arthropoda > Arachnida > Araneae > Nephilidae > Trichonephila > Trichonephila clavata. Next base: position 30,754 of record BMAO01003933.1, on the reverse strand, counting down.
GGAATTTACATTTTATTGATGGTATAAGGAATAGGTATGTCTATCTTGACATTCTCAAGTGAAATTTAAAGCAAAGTGCGAGCAAGCTGGGATTCTCAGGTTATTTTGTATTGTACGAGATAATGACTCGAAACTTACTGCAGATATTTGCAAGTTATGAGTCCTCTACCACTGTCTTAGTATTATTAAGACTCATGCACACAACGTTCAGGCCTTAATCTAATTGAACATATGTGGGATTATTTGCAGCAAAATGTATATGAGCACTAAATTTCTAACAAGCAAAATTTAAGAAAATATTTGGTTGAAGAGTGGACCAAAATCGATATATCGTTTTGCACAAATTTGATCCAATCCATGCCAAATAGACTTCGAGAGGTCATTAAAAACAAGGGTGGCCCAACAAACTATTAATTTCTAAGTTTCAATTGTTTTTTAATTTATTGCGAAGTGTCCCAATACTTTTTTGAGCACATTTTTTACTTGATTTACTTTATTTTCAGTTTTAATTATAATTGCATTAATGTATATGAGTTTTGTTCCAATTGCTATTATTTGTATTTACCGAAATAACATTTACTTCCTTTTTTTGGATTCATTTGTTTGTTTAAGTAAAATATTACGATAAAAATCTATGACCCGGTATATAGTGTCCCAATACTTTTTTCACAGACTGTATGTAAAAATGTGCTGTTACTTCTCTAAACAAGAAGTTAGTAGAATCAGATATCGAATACACAAATTGACTAAAACATTACCAGCCATGAGCTCAATGAATTAGCGCTGTTGTCATAACGATTCACATACACACATGTACACAAACATGCGCACAAACACATACACAATGTTTATGAAAATTTTTTGAATCGTATATATATATATATATATAAATATAAGACTCTAAATCTGAATCTAGTTACAATTCTCTAAGTTTGCACTGAAGTACCCGTCGAATTTAGCAGTTTTTCAGAGCTTTTATAAGCAATCTACCATTACTTATAAAACACAATTACATTTCTTAAACTAAGAAATCTGTTTACATGTTCTCCAATACCTAAAGCTCGTCAAGACGATGGATATAGGCAGACTCTTATTGACGAACAGTGTACAAGTTGAGCTATGGGTTCGTGTCATTGTTTGAAAGGTACTGTTAAGATGGGTAAATAAAAAAAATTGCGCAATTGAACGCAAATGAATCTAATGATATCTCATATTCGAGTGAGTGTATGAGAGATTATTAGCGTCACACTATACAGCAACATGTGGGCTATTGGTAACTTAGGGTAATTTGGTGATTTTTAACTATGGTCAAGTAACGAGAACCACACCTCAAATGGCCACCCCATCTTTAGGCTACCATACCACGGCAATGGGGTGGCCGCGGTAGCCAAGTGGTCTAGGCATCGGATCACGGCTTTTGTGTCATGAGTTCGATCCCAGTACCACTAAAAGACCCGCCGTGTAGGGGAGCGAGGCACGTTAAATCTGTCGAGAGCTCAAACGTCCTCCCGTTGGTGTGGTGTGGTAGTTAGGAGAGGTGGTGCCAGTTCAGGTGTCGTCCGCGTCACTTGACCATGGTTCAAAATTACGCAGACTGTCGCCAAAAGCCCTCGTGTTGCTAATCAGTGCGACGTTAACATTCACTCACTCACACACCACGACAATGGGAGTAGGGATCCACATGTTAGGGAAATGGGAAAAGGGATCACATGAGTTTCTTATATTCTGCTCTGCGAGAAAAAAAAAACTTTCTAAACTTTTCTTAGTTGCAACATTTTCTAATGGATAATTATGAAAAAAAAAATCAAAATGGAAATGGCGAATTAAGTAAGGTCTCAGTAATAGATCTGGTAATTTGATTATGCTGTAAAATATATTACGATGCGTAGTGTAGAAGAATGTACGAAATATCATTGGGAAGTTAGAGTCGGTATTTGAGTCAGAGATCAAATATCTGGCTAATTATTGAGCTGAGAATATAAGAGAATTGCAAGTATGATACCACGAAAGCCGATCGCTTAGAAGTATCCTAAGCAAATAAACATTAAATCGACTGATATATTATATATTCTGTGGTGAGTGAGTGAATGAGTGAATATTTTAAAGTAATCCTATTCAGCTACACGAGGGCTTTGAGTAACGGACTTCGTAATTTTGAACTATGGTCAAGTAACGAGGTACAATTAACCTGGCACCCCGCTCTCTTAGATTTCACACCATATGAACAAAAGGGTGTGAGCTCCGACTGATTTAACGTAAATCATCTCCCTACAAGGCGGCTCCTCATCGGCACTTGGCTCCAGCTCATGACATGCCTTCCATGAGTCCGTGACCTTGAATAGTAGGCTACAGCTGCTATGACACGCTCTGTGATTACAAGAGAAAGGCACCGTTTTTCTTGCAGTCTGGTCATGTGGCTGCGTTAGCCTAGAGGCTAAGGTACCGGACTCGTGGTCGGCATGTCATTAACTCGAGCCTTGTACCCCTGAAGATCCACCATGTAGAAGGACGATGCAAATTAAATCTGTCGAGAGTTCAAACGTTCATCCATTGTATGGAAGCTAAGAGAGGGGGATGCTAGTTCAGGTGTCGTCCTCGTCCCTTGACCATGATTCAAAATTACGACGTTTGTCGCCAAAAGCCCCCAAGTTGCTAGCTGAATAGTGCGACGTTAGTATTCACTCACTCACTCATGTAGTCAGAACATGGTCAAGCTGGTAACTCATCAGATGTCAAGATCAAACTGATGTTACAAATATTAATGAAAATCTTAATTAGTAAATAAATGTAGATTTTTGGTGAAAGAGACTGTTTTGGGCTATAATACGTCATGTAAGTTTTATCTGTGTGATCTATACTTTGCATGAAAAAAGGAAAGAAAATAGCTAAGTTGGGTGAGTTGGAAATAGGAAATATACTCTAGAATATTCTGAGGGCACGTAACTGTTTTAAAGCAAAAAATCATAAATCTCCTGAAGTGAGAGAAAAGAGAGAGAAATCTCAAATAAAACCTTGTGGTGTAAATCTCGATACCGTCTAATCAAGAGAAGCCTTAAGGGGGCCTTGAGTGAATGAGTGAATGAATATTAACGTCCCACTGTTCAGCTACACGAGGCTTTTGGGGACGGTCCGCGTAATTTTGAACCATGGTCAAGTGACGCGGACGACACCTGAGCTGGCACCCCCCTCTCCTATCTACCACACCACACCAACGGGAGGACGTTTGAGCTCTCGACAGATTTAACGTGCATCGCTCCCCTACACGGCGGATCTTTAGTGGTACTAGGATCGAACCCATGACAAACTAGCCATGATCCGATGCCTAGACCACTCGGCCACCGCGGCCACTAAAAGGCCTTAACGCCTTATTATAAAGGAACAAGAGTATTATTGGCAACTAACCTTGGAATTTGGAACCTCGGTCAAGTGACGAGAATGACACCTGAAATGGCATACCCTCTGTTCAAGTTAACCCACTATGGCATTGGGGAAGACTTTTAGCCTCGAAATATTTAATGTGTATGAGCCCCTCAACACAACGGTTCTTCAGTAGTAATAGGTCTACCACAGCCATTGAGAACAAAAATTATTAACTTGTGAAAGATTTTACAGTGAAACAAATCAAAAAAGCAACTTACATTTCACTGACATTGAAGAAAAGGAAACCCACGAGAGTCGTTGGAACAGTTCTTTCGTTTATCAAATGATTTTAGCGAAAATTACGCTGCTGATACACTTTGACAAATTTGTAGAAACGAAAAACATTGTTATATAAAAGCAGAATATTTGGAATTAATCCCCTACTTGTACATATAATATCTTCATTGAAAATGGCAAGACGAAGATACATGCCTGTGGATGAACTTTTGAGAAACTTAGAAAGGATGAGGGATTTTTATTCATCCGCTGAAGCTTATATAAATCTCTTAGATGAAGCTAATTCAAATCCATCTGATGAAACAAATTCAAATCCATCTGATGAAACAAATTCAAATCCATCTGATGAAACAAATTCAAATCCATCTGATGAAACAAATTCAAATCCATCTGATGAAACAAATTCAAATCCATCTGATGAAACAAATTCAAATCCATCTGATGAAACTAATTCAAATCTATCTGATGAAGCTAATTTAAATTCAGTTTCTACGGAGTTGATAACTGATATTGTTGAGAATTTCCACAAAGTGAGATGGATAATTAATGGTTATTCAACTATTCCTATTAATACAATAATTGACGGACCTACCATTCGCAAAGCCTTCAATAATCTTTGCCAATTAAGGATTGATTTCCAGAAAAAGGACAATGAATTACATTTGATTCTTCGGCTTGAATCAGGGTTTTATTTGAATGCACAGACAAAAATAACAATTTGTGACTCCAATGGAAAGAAATTGTATGAAGAGGATTTCGGACCCAGTTATATTTTCAGGAAAGATGAAACCCAGCATTTGATTATTCCCACTTTTCAAAGACTTAAAAATTTGACTGAAGACACCTTATTCATTTACCTCAGCATCATATTTAGAGTCGTAAGTACAACGATAATGCATTGATTTTATAATTCTTATCTGAATAGGACAGCCACAGCTGAACTGGAAGCACCATATTAAAATTTGTGATACAATTCTTCAAGAAAAGGCAGTTGGAGGTTTTTTAAGCACATTAATGCTCGTATTTTAAATTACCTTTTAATGTTAACATGCAACTCTTTACAAATGTATTTAGAATTTTACTGTCATATTTAACGCCTTATTGACTAGTTTTCGGAAATGGGTAGCAGAAAGTTAAAGATTCTCTTAACGATATGTTGCAAATTGTTTGGATTGTCCATCTCAACGTAACAAAAATATGAATCTGCATATACATCAAGACAGCCATCAGCTACACAGGTATCACCGCAGCATTTGATAGGATTTGCCAGAAATGGGGCCATACATCTTTAAATGGAGTCGTTTTGGCAACATTTCTAGAAACTAGTAAATTTTAGATTTTGTGCCTCACAGCAAATATTGCTTTATAATTAAAAACAAAAACGACAAGGTCCATAATCGCGAAGACAATTTTGAAGGTTTTAGTGGAGGAATGGAATTGGCTGGTATTTTAAAAATATATCAGCGCTCAGAGATTTCACGTAATGTAAAATATGTCAATTATCTGGGTGAGGGTGTTTCCAAAGCATTTAACACTATCAGTAGCAAAAGTACATGGAAAATGATTTGGAAGTAAGAAAAAAAATAGAAAACATAGGGCATGTTAAAAAGCGAATGAGAGTTATACTAGAAAAGCCTTGAGAAATAATATGAAATCTCGTCAACTTTCTGACGGTAAAAGCATCTCTGGCCGTGGAAGACTTGCAGACAATGAAATTTTGCAGTTGCAACGATATTATGTCTTGTCTATTCGATGAAATGGAAAAAGTTCTGTTTCTGATATGGTTAAAGCTGTATGGGCAATTTATTTGCATAAGCTTTCAACGGATTCGGACCCACAACATGGCTTATGTCCACCTAGCACTGATATGTGATGTGGGTAAATTGAAAGCTAAAGGTTTGATGAAAGCTAAATTGTTGGAAGAAGCCTATTCGCATAAACATTCACTTTCTGTATCTGGTATTGTTGCTATAAAACTCATTTTTAAAACGTTAAGTGATAAACTATTGGAAAAATGTATTCTTGGGAAAACTCGCAAAATCCCAATGAAAGTTTCAAATATTTGTATACGGGAATGGTTACCACACATTACTGAGCATTGCATCAATCAATAGAGGTGTAATGCATGCTGAAATATCTTTCAATGATGGTTCTCAGAGTAGGATAAGAGTGTTAGAAAAAATAGGTGTACAACCAGGATATTACATGAAAAAGGCACTGCAAATTATTGTTAATAAATTAGTTTATTAAACAGATATTTTAAGGTATCCGACTAGGTTGAAAAAGTGCTTTTTAGATGCTTGATGTTTGGACCATTAGGGGAAAAAATATAATTATTGAAGGACTAATACATAAAACTAGAGTTTTTTAAGCTGTTTTTATAGCATTTACTTTATATAATAAGAATATTTTTTAATGCGTTTTTTAAGAATGAAATTTTTACAATTTGTGCAACGAAAAACTGGTTATCTCTAAAACAATGCAATCAAATTCAATGAAATTTATAATGTTTATGTTATGGACCCTTCAGAGTGTAACTAATTGCAGGTTTTAAGACACCTACATTTAATCCCATTTTACAGCCGTTTTTAGCTTGGAAAATGAAGTAATTTTGATGGGGAAAATCACTAACATCAAATTTAAATGCTAAGAAAATATTTATTTATTAAAATATTTTTATTCTGAGGTTTGTGACACCTCAGAGAGATCAAGAAGCATATCAATGAAATTAAAATGGCATAATGTGCAATTTATTTTTTTTATGGCGTTTTTCTAAACTTTAAAAGTTTTGCATAAATTTCATAAAAAATAATATATTTTTTTCAGAAACAAAGGATCACTCATGTTATTTATTTAATAATTATGACTTTTTAACCTATTTATGTTCTTTAAAACAATAACTTTATTCTGAAAATCAATTTTTGAAAAATTGGTCTCCGAACCTGGTTGGATACCTTAATCTATAATGCATCTTGAGGCTAGGATTAAAAATGAGAAAAACAAGAATAATATGGAGTAATATAATCAATTAGATTGTAGTGCTATGCTGTTTTAAAAATTATTGTAAATCAAAATTCGTATGCTTTTGAAATGAATTTTTATGTAAGTACAGTATGATTCAGATACTTTCTTCAAAATTTGTTTCGTATATTACATGTATTTTGAAATACTAATATTTCCTATACAAAAATGTAATTTTTTTCTAATTATATTTTTAAACCTTATGAGAATTACACATTTTTGTACAAAAATTGAGGAAAATTTAAATGAACATTTACAAAATTTTAAAATTTATATTATGTTTATAAATTTGTATAATTGTTTCTAGTTTTATAATTATAATACTAAGTGTGGCTTTTAAGTTTTAAATCAAGTATTCCAAAGCTAATCTTGAGGATAATAATAAGTTGCATGGCCTGTAAGAGTAATACTTCTTTACTACTAATTGCTTATTGTTAAAGTTTAAGAACTTATAAATAATATTTGTTTATAATTGTTGTTTGTAAATTAAAGTAAATAAATATTTATATATATAAATACAAAAACAGAGTTTTTTTGCAAAATTTTAAAAACAGAGTTTCATTTGAACTAGTTATCAAATTAACTCTTTAAACTCTTTAATTCTTTACCTGTGTATATATTTATAATAGTTTAAATATGTGTCAGGAATGATGTAAAATATCCCATAACTGTGATGTTAAAATGTAATCCAAAATAATAAAAATACGGAAATGAAACATTAGCATTTTAAATGAGATGTTGTGAATCGTTAATAACACGATGAAGTAGGGAAGGAGTAGGGAAGTAGGAAGACTTCTGAATAAAAAATAATTTAAAAATTAAAAACTGTAAACCAATGCCAAATAATACAATTATTTATGGTATGGTTTTATATTGTATTATAAAGAATATAATTTTGCAAATCATAGGAGAAAATAACATTATTTACAGTTTTCTCAAATTAATTTTTGGTGGTTTGGGTTAGCTTTCCTCAAAATCTACTTTACCTATATCTCACTTGAAATATTTTACTTATTATAAAACTACCAAATTTTTCAAAGTGAATAATTTTTTTTTGAATAAACATTCAGAAATTTTAGATATAACAGAATTTTTGCATGAAATTCAAAGAGAAAACTTAAAGCACATAATTTAAAATCTTAAATTTTTATATATTTATTACTTTAAATTTCATTTCATTCCTTATATAGACTGTTATATATGCAAGCCCTCTAAAATTTTAAAACAATATGTGCAGTGGATTTTATTCAGTGTACATAAATATAAAATTATGACTCGAAAATAACAAAAAAATAGTTATTGATTATTAATTGATCATATTGAATTATTTTAAAATTAGATTTTTTTACTTTAAAAGGTACATAAATCTACTGAATATGCATTGCAAATATTTTACATTCATTGCTTTCAATTTAAGTAAGATAAAATTATGTAAATTTGGTTTTAAAAAAGTTCATTTTTTTTATCGAGGACATACCAGTTACCTTAAATCTGTCGAGGTTCATAGTCCTCCCGTTGTCATGGTGTGGAAGTTTGGAAAAGGTCAGTAATGAGGTATCGTTCTCGTCACTTGACCATAATTCAAAATTACGCTGTCCATCACCTACATTTTTCATGCTGCTTCAGGGCGAGACGGAAATTAAAAGTAAAATCGAATCTTCAGATATATATGATGCAACTTTATTACATTTTTTTAACTCCAAAGTAGAATGATTTATTTAAAAAAAATTGTTTTAAAGGCTTCTTATTTATCATTATAAAATTCTGAAACATTTAAAATGTTATTCATTTCATGTAGCAATATTTTTTTCTTGAATTTGAACAATTCTTTCTTAAAAATGGGGAGAAAAATCAGGAATTTGTGTAGCTCATTGACACCTAAAGCTTCATGAACTTTGGACTGTAGCAATAGGTATATAGAATAGAGAGTTTAAATTATTTAATTTAATGTTAAATTTTAACTTCAAAATAGTAAACGAAGATGAATTTAATATACAGTTTGCGAAAGTTCGGTTGCAGTAGGCATAGCGGCATTTTGAAAAATAAAAGAGAGCAAACTTAAATTAATTTTAAACTATAACTTAATATTTTGCGTAACCAGGCCGTATGTTTATAACTTTTCTTTCCAAATCTCTCCTTCAATTAACCTTAAATTTGTATCTCAGGATATTTTTTTCATATTTGAATGCAATATATACTTTTACACTTTCTTTCAAACATGATCAAAGCAATAAGCATTTGCAAAATAAACTACTTATGTTTTTATTATGTAAAGTACATATAACTTCAATTTTCCTATATATACATATATATACATACATATATACATACATATATATATATATAATTTTTATAAAAAAGAAATAAATTTAAAATAAAGCTTATCTAATTATACTCTTTGAATATATATATATATATAAAGAAAATTTATAATGCTTCTCCATTATTGAAACTGTAGGAATTATATATTCAAAGTTTTACGATTGGCAATTGGCTTTGGGCCAAATAATTTTGAACCATAGTCAAGTGACGGGGATGACACCTTAGTTGGCATCCAGTTCACCGTGCTTCCCCACCTTACTAGCGGGAGGACGCTTGAGCTTCGACAGCCAGCTTTAACGTGCATCAGCCCCCTCTAAACGGCGGGTCTTCAGTGGTATTAGGATCACATCAGCCACGAGTTCATGACCTTGACAACTGGGCCACCGTGGTTCCCTCCTTATTATTGAAGTCCTGCTGTTTATACAAAAAAAATCAATCTTAGTACACACACACAGTATTGCGTTCTGGAGTTGTTTGTTAAAAAAGCAGTTAATTGTGAGTTAATTATTTCGAAAATAAATTGAATACCTTACCAATCCTAAATATTCATTTGCTGATAATTTGTATTAGTTCGAAGTTATTCTTAAGTGGTTTGATGTAAGAGGAGTAGAGTAAATTACTTCCATAGAATTTGAGACATCCTGACATAAGTGGTTATGAATAAATTTCTGGTTGCAAGAAGTGACTAAATATTCCTAAAAAGCTTCCCACATTATTATAAAGTGAATAGAATTTACATTAATTATTCAAAAGAACAGTTTCTTTGTCGAAAATGCTGCTATCCAATCCCTTCACATATGAAAGTATTTTTCATAGGTGAATGAATGTTTAGAAATTTCTTTGTCCACTTTTATTGTTTTTGACACTAAAGGAAGAAATACGAAGCAAACGATAAATTTTTTTCGTATGTTACTTATGTTTTCAAAGTAATCCAGAGGTACAAAAACAAAAAACACGACTCATTTTTTTATATCAATAAACACACGAAGATTGTAAATATTATCTTCCATTCACAACAAAAAGAAAGACGCTAAAAAGAAACAACCCGTTATTCTCCTAGAGTAATATATACCCACACTTTGGAATTCCATTCGGTAAAATCGCTTTCTCCTGATCAAAATTCAGATTTATTCGTCTCTTTCCATCAGCACTTTGAAAAAAATATATATCTATAACGTGCGATCTCATAACATCAACAAAAGCTACCGAGAAAAAAAAACGCACGCCCTTTCTTGCTCGGTGGATACATCTGAATTCCAGGGAATATCTTAACTGAGAGCTATTCTATATGAGTAAGCGGCTGTGAAAAATATATTGTTCTAGAGAGAGAGAGAAATGTTAAAGATGAATATCTGTCATTGAGATGATACAATGCGCGCAGCTATAAAACACGTAGTTTTGATCTCTTTTGAGCATCTGACGACGTAGAACATATTAATTCAGCGTTTCTCAAACTGTGGGGCGCCCCCCCCTCCTCTTGGGGGGCATGACAACTCAACTAGGGGGACGCGAGCACATAGAAAAGTCTAAAACAAAAGGTAATTTTTAAAAAAATTACTAATTTATTGAAGGTAAACAAAATATATTCTGACATAAAAAAAATAAGATACACATTTATACTGGTGTAATATAAATTTATCAATACACAATATATTTGATAATTAACAATACTAAGTTAAGAACAAGTTTAATACGTAATTACCAGTGACCCCTGGTCTTTCCATATATAAAATTATACACGAAAATCAACACTTATCTTGATAATTTGTTCAGTTTATAATTAATCCCTTAACTGCCGATTAAAAGTTACGAAATTTACTCCCAGTGCCACCGGACACACTGTCAAGGTCCTTTTATTGCATTCCATAGCTTTCGGAATAATTTTATGGATAGCAGTGCACAGAAAACATCGTACTTCGGAAAGACGTATATATACGTACAGGGAAAATAACGCTTTAGATGAGTGATACGTTTATATACGGCGTGATACGTTTATATACGGCTTAAGAGGTTTAAGTCGTATTCTAGCTTTAGCATCAAAGTGTAGTATAATTGAATTCAATACATTGTTATTGTACGGAGGGGGCCATAAAAATTATAGTTGAATATTGGATCACAAATATTGAACGTTTGAGAAGCACTGTATTAAATACATATTGAAAAGAGTAAAAGATGAGAGTGAAACAGGCTATTCATGTTACAATAACCGCTACCCCTGTCTTTAATTCTTGGGGCTTAAACTGATGGGTTTTTTAATGTTTTTACTAATTACATTAGTTGCTGTATTACGCATTGTTAATTTTAATTGTTACTTTATGTTAATTGCCATATGTGTCACTATATGTTGTTGTTACTAATGCCCCATGTCTGTCACAAGGAAAATAAATTTGAGGTATTTGAGATTTTTTTTATCAAAAAAAAAAAGGGAAAGTAATTTCTATTAAAAAACAGGTATTTCTGGAACTTAATTAGCATTTATTGCAAAGAGAAGACATCTGCTAAATAGTTACAAGACAGAGCTTTACAGCTTTTTCTAAAAACAATTAATAATTAATAGTAATAGTTACAGATGATTTATAAGAAAGTTTTAATATTATTATTTATTAAAAAAAAAGCTTGTGTGTGGATTGGATTCATTGGATGGTGAGGAGAGACAGATCTGGGTTATGAAATGTTGCAATGCAGATTGTTTTGCATACTACTCAATACTCATTTAACAATAATAATCATTGTTTTATTTGTAATTTATATTGTTGATATATATATATATATGTGTGTATATATGTAATATAAAAATAGATATTTCTTTTCGTAACATTTAATGTGAAACTTAATGATTCAAGATGAATGCCATATTTCGTCATCCTTTTCCCTACAGACTTCTTCCCCATAGACTTAATAACGCCTCTGTCTAGAACAGGGGTGGCCAACCCGCGGCACGCGTGCCACACGGGAGTCGTAACTGTGGCACGCGAAGACTTATTGAAAAATTACAAAAATTTTCTGAAAATATTACTGAATTAATTGAATTACAATAGAAATTTATCATGAAGAAAATATGTAAAAAACAAATTTTCAGCGTGAGATTTTAAAGCGCTAAGGAAGATTTTTTCTTTTCTTCAGTGTTGCGCCAAAAATGAGATTATGCTCGAAAACTTACAATTCCACAGTATTATATCGTTCCGAGAAAAGTGTTGAGTACGGGAGACTAATAACAAATAAATTCTCTCTCTCGGACGGTCGAATCTGCCCCAAAAGTCACCCTCTCTCGGGGGGTGGTTAATTTTTAACATCTCAGATTTTCATTCGAGTTTCAGCTTCCCCTTGTATTGCTGAAGTTTAGTGTTTATAACTATTGGCTGTCAGCGTAATTTCAGATAAAAAGGGTTTTCCGTAGGTGTTGGCTATTTACGATTTTTTTCTGTAATGTCAAGAAGTAATTCTGCAATATATTAGGAGATCAGTTGTTGATACGGTGGAAGTAATTCTAGCCGCACAAAATAGCCGCTGTATAAAGCAGAGGGAGTGAGAGCTTGCATCCATGACGAATCAGAAAGCTGGATTTTCGGAGCCTAGAAAATTTGTAAACATCGGCAAACTGTTTCTAGCTGTCAGATTCAGAATATTTTAAACTCTGTTTAGCAAGACGTTAAGCTTTTTTCCTTTTCTAAAATTGTTTTGAGATTTTAGCATTGAGCGTAGTTGTTTTAAATTTTTTTATTTTCAATATGTTTATGAGTAAACCTTCGACATCGAAAAGAAATTATGAAGAGGATATTGCAGCACGTGATTTTAAAATTGTCTGGGAGGAACAATACTTGTTTACACATCAAAATGCTTCCAAGCCTGTTTGTTTGATATGTGGTATTTGTATAGCAGTTCCAAAAAAATTTAACTTGGACCGTCATTTCAAACAACTGCATAGTGATTTCAACAGCAAATATCCTGTTGGATCAAATTTGCGAACGGAATTTATCCATAAAAAAAAGAAATCTTTTGCCGGCTAACAATCTTTGTTCCAGAAAAGAAAAGACGAAATAGAAATCATGTTGATGGCTTCTTATGAACTTTCTTTGTTGTAGCCCGCTTGAAAAAACCATATTCTGACGGAAAGGAGATAATAACAAGTAGGCTTTTAATTTTCGCCCAAAATGTCGGTGATCTAAATGTTAAAAATATGGTTGATAAAATAGCGTTGTCTAGAAATACCATCATGCGCAGTATAGATGGCATGGGCCAAGATGTTGGAACGCAAATTGTCTATGGACTTCAAAATTGCAAATATTTTTCATTAACTTTGGATGAAAGGCTGTGATATCACAGATAATGCGCAGTTAAGCATCTTCGTGCGTTATACGAACAATAATTTTGATACTGTGGAAGAACTTCTTGATTTGCACCAACTAGTCTTAACTACAGGTGAAGACATTTTTAAGGAACTTATAAATGTAATTGAAGTTAACAAAGTAGAATGGACAAAATTAGGCAGTGTTTGCACAGATGGAGCGCCTTGCATGGTTGCAGAATAAAAGGTTTCGTTGCATTGCTTGAAAATTATTTGGGAAGAAAAGTTTTCAAATGTCATTGTATTACTCATTAAACTTGTCTTTTGTTGTTGACCCCGGGGTGCGCTGTATCAACAAAATACAAGCTCTTGCTCTGAATCGACGAAGATTTCGTACGCTTTTCCCCGAAGAAACGGAAGGAAATATGGCGAGTTACTCATTCATTGTAATGTGAGTTTGCTTTCCGAAGGATTTACTTAAGAGATTTTGGAGTTTGAGGGAATGTGTTTTAGACTATCTGGAAGAAAACGATGAACTGCCCAGTGAATGTTCGCTCCTCAGGAGTGAAAATTGGCTGCGAGATTTAGCTTTTCTTACCGATATAATGGACTATTTAAACAATTTAAATAAGATTACAGAGAAAAAATTGTATTTTTCCTGCTCTAGTTGATCATATATCTTCTTTTGTGAACAAACTTTTCTTTTTTTGTCTGGATTTTGGAGGGGAAAAATTAACTCATTTCCCATTCATGCCGGAATTATCTGCCAAAGTTAGTAATGTTCCGAACTATTATAGATTTAAAAATTTAATATCCATTTTGCAGGAATCTTTTAGTGCCAGGTTTGAGGATTTTAAAGATAAAAAAAATACTGAACTTTTCACTAATCCTTTTTCGATTTCTCTTCAAGACGTTAATTGTTACCCACCTCAGGTACAAATTGAAATTATTGACCTACAGCACCATATTACTCTAAAAAGCAAATATAAGGAAATTGTTTTAACGCAAATGATCGGAATTACATCGAATTTTGGAAATTTGTGCCACCAAGCAATTTTCCAAATTTACATGATGTAGTGGTCTGATATTGTTGTAGATTTGGATCAACATATGTTTGTGAAGAATTGTTTTCTGTTATGAACGTAATTAAATGAAAATATCGCTCAAAATTAACTGATATGCACCTAAAACACCTAATTTTGTAAGCATCTTCACGAACTAATCCAAATGTAGATAATTTAGTAAAAAAACTACAAATTCAAAAGCCACATTAAGAAAGTACTGACTGCTAAAAATCATTTAAAATTAAATGTTTCAAGTTTCTTATTTTTATTTTGTACCTAAGCTAACTGATTGATCCTGTAAAAATTTATCAGCAATAAAATATAAGTTTCCACTTTTGTTTTACTTGTTATACTATTTTTTAACATTTTCACTATATAGAACTTGCATTTAAAAATGTTTTTTGTGTAAATAACCCATAATAAAAGCCTATAAGTAAATTTTTTTCACTTTGGTGGGAAAAGTTAGAAGTGGCACGCGAAATTTTTTTTTATCAGATTGTGGCACACTTCCCAAAAAGGTTGGCCACCCCTGGTCTAGAAGCACAGAACCAGTAGGATCCTGGAAAACCCCATAAATCACGAGATTGGAGGAATTTGCCTGTTCGCTACCTCTTCCTACTTTCTCTATTTTAATATCGTTGTTCCCCAAAGTCGGGACTCTTATGCCTGTTAGAAAGCTTTGTAACACGTTCTTCCAGTGTTCTCCCTGCGAAGGAGAAACTCCATAATTTGAATAAAAATCTTGAATTCCAAAGTTGTTGTTGCTGGGTCGTTGAGATATTTCATATATATATATATAAATATATATTAAAACATACAGTCGACTTCCGATAATACGAACCTCTCGATAATTCGAAGTATATGATCCATCCCTAGAAAAATTCTTGATATTTCGAACTGAAACGATACGTTTTGGTGTTTTGGTACACTCAATATTTTGAAGTAAAATCTGTGGCTATCCAGACTACAGTTAGCTATAAGTCGAAGTGATCTTATAAAACTCTCGACAATTCGAACACTCACTTTCATTCGCAGTCCTGTAATAAACAGGTTGGAGCTTAAAAGTTTCACATTTTGTTGTTTCTGCGTGTCTCCCCTGTAATGTAGCCTCTTTGATGACCATCTGTCTGCACCCCAGCTTAGTGTTTTCAAGTTCCTCAGGTGAAAAAAACACTTTTATTCTTTTCATTCCTTCAAGTGGACAATAGAGCAACCACAGCTTCTGTCAGCCGTCCATATTTTTCGTTTAACACGTGGCCTTGCTGCCCATGTGTTCAGAAAATATAGTCTGTTACGTTTATATTCACTCACCCAGAACTTGACGGGCTTAGCGTTAATAAGCCCGTCAAGTTCTGCGTGAGTGAATATTAACGTCACACTGTTAAGCTACACGAGGGCTTTTGGCGACGGACCTCGTAATTTTGAACCACGGTCAAGAGACGAGGATGACACCTTGGCTGGTACCCCCCTCTCCTACCACCACACTGACGGAAGGAAGTTTGAGCTCTCGACAGCTTTAACGTTCATCGCTCCCCTACATAGCAGATCTTTAATGGTACTGGGCTCGAACTCATGACATGCCAGCCACGATCCAATACCTTGACCACTTGGCTACAACGGCCATCCGTCATGTTAAGGGGTCTTTATGTTGGAATAGTGAAAAGGTTGTAAAATGTGGTGCCAGTTTAGTTCCATTCTCTTCACTTGATCGAAGACACAGATTACGAGATCCGCATACTTCGTGTAGCTAGAAAGGGTGATTTTAATAAACAATTAATTCATTAATTTGAATTGTCACCTGAAAAACGTTACAGAAATATATTTTCCTTCTCTTTTTTGTGTTGGGTGGGTGGTAGTCTGGCTATACTCAAGAACTGGATGCTGCCATGTATTAAGTTCCTGCCTTAGTATCAGTGAAGACCTACCGTGTAGAGAGGTTGATGCACGTTAAATTTGTCGAGGCTCAAAGCCTTCGCGTATCATAATCAGGTATTGGCGCGATTGGTATCAAGGTATCGGATCACGGCTAGCGTGTCATGTGTTCGAGTGCAGTACCGCTGAAAACCCGCCGTGTAGGAGAGCGATGCACGTTAAATCTGCCGAGAGCTCAAATATCCTCCCGTTGGTGTGTTGTGGTAGTTATGAGAGGAGGGTGCCAGATAAAGCATCGTCCTCGTCACTTGACCACGGATCAAAATTACGAGGCTCATCGAAACTCATGTGTTACTTTGTAATGACACGTTAACCCAAGTGCCCCGGCGTATATATCCGTCATGCGCAACTAATGCATTATGTGCCCCTGACGTGTATATCCGTCCTTCCTTCTGAAATACGATTCTGTTTTTTGTGTCGCTGTCAATAAATTATTCCGAAGACTTTGGAATACAAGAAAATGACCCAGACGGTGTGTTTGCGAAAAATTTACTTATTTTAGAGAAAAATTTGCTTTTTTGTGGATCCCCCCCCCGCAAAACACCGCTTATATTAGCATGTGTGAAAAACGGTGGCACCGAGGAGTGAATCACGTAACTTTGAATCGGCAATTAAGGGGTTAATAAAAGCTTTCACTCTTATTTATTTTTTTATAGGTACATGAAATAACATGAGCATTGGAGCTCAATACTCGGGCTGGTATCGTTGCTTAATACTATTTGAGCATTACTACTTATATATTAATTGGGGATAATGGTTGGGTTATAACTGCAATCTGACACAACCAATGAATGAGGTCCGCAAGTAGGTTTTTGGGAAAGCTGATAGTGTAGAAATTTGGTGTCCTGAGGTACATTCAATTGAGTTGGTACCCAACATGTTCACATGCTATGGTTAGAAAAATAAGGTATCACTTTGGATATTTTATCGTGTTATTCTGCCTACGGTCAGACTACGAGAAACAGCAACAAAATTAAATTCCTGTCAAGAGTTCAGTAAGGAAAATATAAATTCACTTCGGAGGACCTCAGTGTTTTTGAACACGAAATAGTTTTTACAATGCAGCATAAAAAATGATTTGAATTAAAACGCATATGGGAATGAAATAGGTGTTCAGGAACAACTCAGCAGACTTTGTTTCAGCATTGTGATGAGCACTGAATATGGTTAGCAAATGTTTGTAAAGTGAAGTAATAGAATTTAACTAGATAAAACTCTGAGCAAAATAAAATTAATGGATTACTTTTTATTAGTGAGTAATTGTTTATTATAACGTCGCACTATGGACGAGTTCTACTTATTAAACAACAACATTGAGTGGAACCCTCACTTACTTCCGGTGTAATGTTAATCTATGGGAAAACATCGAAATTCAACTAAGTTTTTCAAACTTTTAAAGCAAGTTTTTGAAAATTTTGGCACTATATGGATAGAAGATGATCTGTAGATTTCAGATTCAGGATTTTATAGCATTTATTTAAGTATCTTTTCTAAAATACCTTGTGAATTTTTTAACTCAAAGCAATGGAGATTTTGCATTAACCGGAAAAAGAAAAGGGTACTAATGACTGTAGCGCCCCCTTAGTAAGCTTTAAGGTAGAACTAGTCCATAAAGCAACAGGAGGGCATTGGCGACGGACCTTTGATTTTGAACCTCGGTCAAGTGACAATGCAAACACTTAAGTGTTGCCACCCCCCTCTACAAATTTTCACTCCAAGACAACGGTAAGACTTTGAGCTTGAACAGATTTAACGTTCATCAGCCCCTCTACACTGCGGGTCTTCAGTGGCACCAGTGGTGGAACATACAACCCTATCACGCCTCGCCTCAGGAGGGGGATGGGGTTGAAGACTATTCTCTAGGGGGCCTGGAGACCATTGTTATGACTTTGGAATCCTTTGTAAAATCCGGCTTCGGGACCAAAACCTGACTTTGTAGGAGGGCTCTAAAATTTTCAATTGCGCCACTGAATGGAGTTAAGGATCGAACTCATTGGACGCCGTTCACGATTTCGTTATCATAACCACTAGGCTGCCAAGGCAGCAGCTAATAGAAAAACAAATCAAGGAAGTAAGTTTACATTTCGAGAAAATTTAAAAAAAGGAAACCCCAGGTCATTGTTACTATTATTTTGTTCACCGATCTTTAATTGGAATACGTGGTTTTTATATTTATTAGTTTTTATTACTTAGTATCGAGAGAAATCGAGTGCTATCAATATACTTCTTCAAGTCAGTTACTTATCCATAAAAGTAACTTTATTTTAAACATGACCGAGCGGAGATACGTTACTCGAGGAGCACTTCAAAGATCCTTATGCTCAAACGCTGTTTCGAGCTCTTCCGATGAAGAAGGTAATTTAAGCCCTTCTGATAAAGATTATTTTAAGTCCTTTGAGGTGCAAGATGATAATAATACCAATACCAAAGTGAGAACTGTTGTTTTATATTATGACCACTACGTGAAATGGATGATAAGAGGATACTCAATCACACCAATTAACACCGTCATTGACGGACCTGTAATCAACAAGATTCGTTCTTCTTCTATTGCGTATAAGCTACGTATTGCTTTTGAGAAAAAGGAGAATGAACTGCATTTGATTTTTAAATCTGCTTCAAGCTCTTATTGTTTTTTTCAGACAAAAATTTTACTTCGTGACATCAAAGAAAATACATTGTACGAAGAGGGTTTCGGACCCAGTTATTTTATCAGAGATGATGAAAAAGTGGACTTAATCGTATCTAACAAGGTGTGTAGTTTTAATTCTTTGTTTGAAGATGTTTTAACTATTAACCTAAAAATTAAATTTAAAGCTGTACATACAAGAATGGAATAAATCGCCTAACTCTAATCTGAAGGCAATGTCATACCCAGTTTTGAAGCACTATATTAAAATTGTTGATACAAATTCGAACCCAGTCATCATATTTGCTCTTCGATGTTTGTCTGTTACATTGTGGTTTAGATTATATTACAATATTTGATGTAATGCATTCAGAATATAGTCATGCTTAAAGTTTTGTCTGCCATTTGAAAAAAATGTAGTTAGATGTAAAGATACGTTATGATTCTATTTGACTTCTTATTGCGTGTTATGTATCCTGTAACACATGCTTGCATAATAAACAAATGAAATGGATGTTGTTAACAAAATATTTCTCTATGTGCCAAGGCTTTATAATAGTTTCAACTTCATTAGTAAATAAACCATTCTACATATCTTCTCTACTCGAAGGTCGAAGAGTACCTTTCCGAATACCTTTTCCTTTTTAATCTGTCCCATATATCATCTTATTAAAATTTAGAAGTTGACAAAACGATTGTGTAGCTCAAAAATGACGTTAATTTATATAAAATAAAGTTTTCATACTTGATTGACTGAATAGACATTTTAAACTTGATTGTGTTTTTAATTCTCAGCAAGATTCATCGCCTGCTCGAGTGAAATCATCGAACTTATATGTATGCATTATTAATTCTTCATTCTCCTTTCACTAGATTCTCCACTCAAAGTTAACTCCATAATTAAGTATTGCTAAATGATCAAAAAGTTTTAGTGTAAATTATATTGTATAATATAAAGGATAACGAGAATATATCCTTTCAATTCATAAGTTTTCTATTGCATTGGAGGAAAGTTAATGGTTCTGATTCCCATCTGGTAGATTCAACTCACGAAGTATTTGATCACTATTTAATATTCGCTTATTTTTCCCGTTAATGACTCAAAGCCCTCGTGTAAATGAACAGTGCGACGTTAATATTCACTAACCTTTAATGAATCTTTAAAGCACCAATATTTTTTTATTCGTACTCCAACGTAGAGGTGGGAAAAGGACTCCTGAGAAAATTCTAATTTCAAAGCAAACGAAAAGGTAATATTTATACCTTTAATTGATCTTTCTATTATATTTTATAGCCTTCCACGATAAACATCAGACTTCGATGTTAATTGCTTTTTCAGTATGTATTATTTAATTCTAGTGATCTGATAATCCAGTTGTATTTCCTTTACAACAGTTAATTTTTTTAAATAAATGTTCTACACTTTATATATCAGGTATTTAATATTTTGTATTAAAATACGTTGAACTTTCTTCAATATTTTATTTTAGTTATCAACTTAAGGTATCCGAACAAGTTGAAAATGACCAAATTCAGTCAAGACAGATTTTTGTTTTTCCTGCTAGTTTGATATCACGTGGCATCGCGCCAAGTTGTTGTTTATGTTCGCCAAGATGGGCGATAACATTATAATATGGTTACCTTGATATTTTTATCGTCTGGCGATGTGGTTGCCATGGAGATAACGTATATTAGAAATAATTTTTAATGGTTCTGTTCCCGCGGTAATCCTATTAATTTCAGACTATTTTATTTCTATTTCTTTTACAATTTAACCATTTTCATTGCAATCCGGATTCAAATTATATTTCAGTCTTCTGTTTTATTTAATGCTATTTTCGAATATGGATATTTCTAATATCATTGGTGAGAACTAGGATATTTTTTAAAAGTATGAGTGTTATATTATTAATTATTCCTATAAATCGTTTATTTGCAATTTATTTTACTTTTATAAAATGTTTTTTTTTTCGTTTCTTGTTCCATGAAATTCGTTGAAGAAATTTGCAGTTTTTGGAACATAGCAAGCTTTCAGTACTTTTTAGTTGCTATTCATTATCAATTTTAATATATATTATGTAATTATTTTATTAATATACAAAAAATTTATTCGAATGTGTAATAATCATATAATTTACGTTATTTGTAATAATTGTTATTTCATAATTATTATTACATATGTTATTTATTTTTATTATTTTATTTATTTCTAAGTATTATGTTATTTATTATTATTATGTTATTTATTTACAACTATTATTTTGTTGTTTTTTATAATTATGTTAACTGAGTTTTCTTATGTCTGTACGAGATTCTTATTTATATTACAATAGGATGATTATTCTTTATTCAATCTATTACACTGTATTACGTGATTATTATTATATAAAATAAAAAGTAATACCGTATGAATATCTAATAATTATTACTATTTAGTATTATATGAATATTATATATAATTTCTATAACATTATATTACAAGATTATTGTATACTGCATAATATTACTATTAGTAAATATGGTTTTTTTATAATATTGATATTAATTACTTATTGATCTTGGTTAGTCTCAATCTATTCCTAAATTCTTCATTTGAAATCGATTTTAATGTTTTTCAAAACAGTTCTTTAAAATTATTTTCCTGACGAGTCTTGCCACCATCTTGAATTTCATTCCAACGGCATGCACTGCTTGGCGTGATTTATCACGCCAAACAGCGTTTGGCGCCCTGCCCCGTGATATCAAACTAGTTCCGGCTACGTTACAATCAATTTTATTAAGTTAGAAAAACCATCTCTTATCTTGGACTCCCCATATAAATTCCATCAAAGATAAGATTCTCTCGATTTCCTCCAACTTTCATCGTGTTTCCAAAAATTTCAATCACCATCATATTTCCCTAATGAAACTTTGGTATAATTCTGTAGTACAACCAATCATCTCCTACGGAGCAGGAGTATGTTGTGGATTCCTGACCTCTGTCCAGATACAAAAACTTAAATCCATTCAGAGGATTTACTTATTAAAAATTACCAAAGCTTATAAAACCTCTCCTACAGATGCTCTTAATATCCTATCAGGGATTCCCCCCATTCATATTATTATTCGCTCTCTCTACTTTAAGTTCCAAATTTGGAACAACAGGAACGATCTCCTTCCAGGTCTTATCCCAGCTTCGAAGTTGGACTCTTATATTTCTCTTCATCAGGTGCCTCCGGATTTTCTTTCCTTCCCTATCAATACTTTCGAGGGCCCATCTGAGTGGGAAGTGGTTCCAAAATCGGTCCCGAGGTTGGTTTCGCCGTTTGTATTTTTTATCGGGGCTTTCCCTTTAAAACGTATCTTTTTAAAATTCAAAATTTCAATTCTGTTTTTCAGGCAGAGTTCTCTGCCATCGGCCTCTCTGTCTGTTGGGCAGTTCATCATAATACTAAAATTCACATTTATACTGATAGTTTCTCCTCTTTCTTAATAATCTTACAAATAAATCTAGCTATCTCAATTCTATTAAACTTAAATTGTTTCAATTCCGGAACTATTACAATCTTTACTGGGTCAAAGCTCATAACAATAACATCTATAATGATTACGCCGATTTTTGTGCAAAAAAGGCTGTTTATGATGGTGAAGTGTTTTCGGTCCCTGCTCCTGGCTCCTATCTCTCTAGTTCCTTAAATAAATTTGTCCTAGAGTCTTGGACCTCCTATTGGAATGATTGCAAGGGTCAAACGCTTTTTTAAAAATCCTAACTTTAACATTCCTCCAATTTCTAAATATCTGGTCCATTTTCTAACTAATCATGGCCCTTTCCCCGCTTACTTGCACAGGTTCAATCTTCTTTCCTCTCCAAATTGCATTTGTGGGTCACCCGGGGACGCCGACCATTACGTTTTCCACTGTCCCTTCACTGCCGATCATCATCTTGTTAATCCCAATCCAAATGCTCTTTCCCCTTGGGTTAACTCTGTTACTAATAATCGCACTATCCACAATAAATTAATTTCTTGCTTTGTGATTTCAAATTCCATTTGTGATAGGCTATCTTAAGCCCTCCTTTTTACTGTTTCTTGGCCTTCCTCTTGCTAATTCCTTTTCATTTTTTTTTTCAAAAAATTAATTTGGTTTTCTCCCGACCATTTGCTGGATCTCGTCATTTGGCCAATGTCTCCCTCCCCTCCCTCTTTCTTCTTTTTTGAATGACTGGTTTGCATTCCCTCTCTGTTGTTTTCATTGCCTTGGGGTGCAAAACTTTTGGAGAGGGGAGGTCATTGGATATGGTGCCTCCCCTTTGGCACCCCCCTGCGTCTTTTGGGACGTCTTCCAGGATCCCACTCTGCTGCCGCTCCTGAACCGGCCATTATTGCTCTTTCCAAAATATAACAAAAAAAAATGTCTGGGCCTTCGCTATCTTTTTCTTCCCCTTTCTCGAACTCCCTTTCAGGAGGGGTTTCCTCGCTTCTCTTATTACTTTTTTCATGTCTTTCCTGTCTCATTAGTTAGACAGCGTCAGTGTTTGTGTTTTTGTGTGTGTTTTTTTTTGTATTTGCAATGTTATACAAAATTGTAAAGCTTTCCATCTGTATCCCCCCCCCTTTTCTCAAGAATTTTGTGGGGACCACTTTGTACACTTTTTTGTTTTCTTTAATAAAGTTACATCTCGGAGGGTCGATTCACAGCTCGAAACCCCTTGGGTGGGCTTGATTCTCCCGAGTAAGTTAAGTAAAGTAAAGTTAGAAAAACCGGAAAGGGGTTTTTGATCTACCAGAAGTGGGCATTTAAATTGCTCAAAATCAATCATGGCGAGTCCGAATGTATTTCTATAAAACTTTTTGAACCTGATATTTGTTATTTTCTAGAGAATAGACTAAAATATTTCTTATTGTATGAATACTTTTGAGTTATGGCTTGTTATTTAAATAATGGTCTCGTAAAAAGTGTAACACTTCTTATAATGTCTACTCAATCAGCTCTAAAATTTTCAAATTTTAATAAAAAATTAAAATTTTAGTACATTTTCTAGATAAATGCAACTGATTTGTTTTAGTAATACTTTTACTAATATATGTTTATTACTTTTTTCTCTAACTGCTTTGAAGTTTAAAAAAAATATTGCTGCAATTTCCCTTATAATTGTGGTTTTTGTAAAATTCAGGTAATTTATTTTAAATATTGATAGTTAAATATTACTATTTATTGGTATTGAGCCATAAAAGAGCATTTATGTTTTAGTATGATATTTTGTTAAAAAGTACTCTGAACGTGTTCGGATACCTTAAATGCATTTTAGAATCGAAAATCAATGAAACACAAACTAATTCATGGGAGAATCTAAATTTACTATTTCAATACTTTTACTAAAGTTAAAATATTTACAATAATGTGGATTTGCATTTGTGAATTTAATTGTAGAGAAATGTGTCGAACAGAAATTAAACATGCAGCTTCATTTAATTTGACTAATAATAGCGGATTTCTTTATTATATTCAGCATTGGGTTGAAGACGCTCTTAAATTCCTTAAGAATCAATTTAAGACGAGGTATAAGTTTATTCTGTGAATTCATAAATATTGAATCATTTAATACCATGATACCGTAGTAGTCCTCTATTTCTAACCCTTCCCTGCCATGCCTTTCTTACGAAAAAGCAATTTAACAAACTTTGGGTCTTAGGAAGAACAAA
This sequence comes from Trichonephila clavata, assembly GCA_019973975.1. Classification (NCBI taxonomy): domain Eukaryota; kingdom Metazoa; phylum Arthropoda; class Arachnida; order Araneae; family Nephilidae; genus Trichonephila; species Trichonephila clavata. The sequence continues at coordinate 6,163 of BMAO01003933.1, read as the reverse complement.
CACTAAATGACATTTGCGGCACAAAATTTAACTCCATAACTGACTTGAAAATACAAGATACAGGCTACCGAAAACTGACCACAACCGTTTTTCCCGTACGCCGTACGGGCACTTATACTCTTCTAACTTTAATTTGCACATATTTTTAATTCTTATAGTGAGATTATCAGCTATAGCACAACTTTTAGAGATCCAGTTTGTCCATGGTACTAAATTCTTCTCATTAGGTATTTTCTTTACGGTGAAGGCGGGAATTTTTCATTGAAACCAGGAATTTAGATTCTTTAAAATATTCGATAAAGAACAGGATTGGCAAGGCAATAGTCAATTTGTTGCTTGAGAAGTAATAAAAATGGAGAGATAATCCAAGAAAACTCAATGTATCTGTCCCTATTGCAGTGTAAAGACTTAGTATTACGTCATGCTTCAAATTGAGTGTACACACATATACAGCCACTCAAAAAGCATTTGGACACTTGGAATGCTTAACTGTAAAGTCATTTACAAAAATATGTATCGTATTAAATAAAAAAAAAATGAACAATTGAACACTTGGTGTACAGTATAACAGGAAAATTTTATTAGTACTATAACTTGATTTAGTTTTTCAAATATAAATCTAAGGCACACTGGAGTAAAAAGTATTGGGACACATTAGATATGAAAAATTTAACAAATATACAGCGCATCGATAAAATTTAAAATTACAACACTTTTTTAGACTATAAGTTTAAACATAAATGTTTCAGCAGATAAGATTGTTTCTTGTCATTTTTTTCTATAAATAAAGATATATATATGGATTGGGTGCAAAATCTCGTAATAAGTCATTTGAAAGTAGGGAAATCAATTCGCTGTGTAGGAGATATCTTCAAATTGAGCAAGTCAACTTTTTTTAACATCATTAGCAGGCTCAAGAACACGGTGTTAAATACAAGAAAAGATAACGGCATCCAAGGATATTTAATAAATGTGACGAGAGGTGGATTGTGTGAGACAAGTACATATTAATCCAATAACAAGTGGAGTAAAAATGACTTTACAAAGTAAAAGTTGGTTCGGAAAATCAGTTAATCCTGAAACTGTCGGAAATGTTTTATGAAGACAAAGTATCATGGCAGAGTACCTCAAAGAAAGCACTACATCAGCAAAGCAAATAGACAAGCTAGGCTGGTATTTGCTAAAATGTATGCAAGGCAGACAAAACAGAATATTGGGGAAATGTAAATTTTGTTGATGAAGGCAAATATAACATTTTTGGATCGGATGACAAGCAAAAAGTTTGTCGGAAATCCAATATTGCAATGCACGTCAAAAATTCAAGGACTACTGTCAAATACGGAGCCAATTATCTGCGGCTACATGAGACCACGGTAGCCAAGTGGTCTAGGCATCGGATCATGGCTAGCGTGTCATGAGTTCGATCCCAGTACCACTGAAGACCCACCGTGTAAGGGCGCGATGCATGTTAAATCTATCGAGAGTTCAAGCGTCCGCCCGTTGGTGTAGTGTGGTAGTTAGGAGAGGGGGTGCCAGCTCAGGTGTCGTCCGCGTCACTTGACCATGGTTCAAAATTACGTTGACCGTCCCCAAAAGCTCTCGTGTAGCTGAACAGTGGGACGTTAATATTCACTCACTCACTGCGGCTACATGGTGTCTAGAACGTACATGCTCTTGATGGTATAATGAATAAATATGGCTACCTTGACATTCTAAATTTAAACCAAACTACGAGCAAGCTGGACATCTGAGGACGTTTTAAATTGCTCCAAGATAATGACTAGAAATATACTGCAGATATTTGAAAGTTAAGGGTCATCTACCAGAGTGTCCTAGTGTTATTAACTCTTGCATAAAGTCTAGGTCTTAACCCAATTGAGCATGTGTGAGACTATTTGCAGCAGAAACTATGAGCACCAAGTTTCTAACAATCAGAATTTAAGAAACTATTTGGTTGAAGAGTGGTCCAAATCTGATAGATCGTTTTGCAGAAATTTGATCCAAATCTTGTCAAATTGACTTTGAGAGGTCATAAAAAGCAAGGGTGCCTTAAAAAGGTATTAATTTGTAAGTTTAAATTTTAAAAAAAAGTTTTTGGGAAGTGTAAATCCTTTTTTGAGCAAGTTTCTTTAGCTTGATTTCCTTAATTTTCAATTAAAACCAAAGTTGCATTATCTTATGAGTTATTATTATTTGTATTTACCAAAATAACATTTACTTCTTTTTTGTTACATTTGTTTGTTTAAGTAAAAAATTATAAAAATCTATGAATTGGTAACGTGTCCCAATACTTTTTTGACATACTCTATAAATGCACACGTACACAAAACCCTCAACCGTTTTAAAAAGAGGTAGAACATATATATTTTTTTGAAAGTACGAGATAAATTCTTTTATAATACATGAAACACACACACACGTTATTCATAGTAAGGGAAATTTTTGGCAGAGTGGCTCGCTATATAGTAATTTAGGCTAACGAACTAAACTATCTGAATGCACTGATTTTGTGTGTTGGGTCCATAATACTTAAGTTTGCTTGGGTTAGAAAAGATCAATTTTTTTTTGCAAATTTTATTAAGATAATTAAACAAGAGAAAGTAATTTATTTCTAATATTTCATGGACAATATACATTAGGTCGGCTTTTAGTCCTTATTCTAAAAACCGAATCGTTGAGTGAAATATCATGGAGTTTGCATGCATCATTGCAATGAAAGTTGCTGAAATCTGTAAGGGCAAGATATAGAAAATATTTTAGTTACAGTTTTGCTATATTAACAATTTCCGATGTGTTTTTTTCGATCACTCCAGAGATGGATTTAAAAAGCGTAATTCTAATCAAAATTACGGAATTCATACCGTTAAGCACCGTAGGTATTAAATTGAATCGAAAATGCCACATGCGATTTGACGTGTTGACCACGAAATTTTCAACCCCATGACAAATAATTTCAAACTCATCAGGGTGAAATTTTCATATATAAACTGAAAATTTAATTACTGCTAAAGAAATCATTTTGAAATTACAGGCATAAGATATAGTTATTTAAATTAATACCACGCTGATTGTAATATCTGATCACTATATTAAATAACACTTCATTATTATGTTAACATATTTTTTTTTTGCAATACTAAGTAGAATCAGGACATTGATCCATACTCTTCATCAAAATGGTCTACAGTTTTCATTCTATAATAAGAGTATCAATACAAATAGATATTATGAAAGCTTAGAATTTTATGAAAACATGAAAAATGAAATAACACAGATCGCATTGTATATTCTGAGCTATGTTTTCTATCTCTATTTCCACAAAAACGAGACTGTTGGGGTATTATTGCAGTGTGTTTGAGTGGTTTTTATTGCGAATTCACGGACGGAATTATTTCTGTGAGCTCTAACGCCTCTAAGTCCCATTGTAAAGGGTTTGATGCACATAAAACTGTTGATATCCAAAGCTTCCACATTTACGTGATATGCATATTTGGAGAATGAGGTGCCATGTAAGACGTCTTTCTCGTCACTATATATGGTTAAAAATTTCGTGGACTGTACGGAATAGCCTCCATTGTAGCTTTGAAATATGAACTGAGTAAGAAATTAATGTGACCAGTATCAAAAGCAATTCAATGTGAGTAACCAAAAATTATCATGAAACTTAATGTATCAATCTATATCTGAATACCAGAAGAGATTAATAATTTTCAGTTATATTCTAAAATTAAGAATATAGCAAAGTTAATTAATATTTTATAAAATAATCATTTCAAAAGATTTTTATGAGGAATTGATTTCGTATCTAAATCATTTTCTCTTAAAAATTCGATTTAAGTGTAAAATAGGTAGTACCTTAGCAAAGCCAATTTTTGGTGACAAAAATCAGTCGCCAAACTACCTATATGGCTTGAAAAGGAACAAAACATCCTAAAACTTCTGCTTCCAAGAGATTTGATATAAATTGGTCTTAGAATCTTCAGCAAATTCTTTCCACCATAAGGGCTTTTAAAAAATTCTGTGAATTTGTTGTAAATACACTGCTGGCCACCATAAATGCAACACCCTGAAGGAAGCACGCAAATAACATGCAATTTACAACATGCATTAGCGAAGGTGAGATATGTAAATTATTAGAATTTCAGCGCAGACACACATCACGCACACCTGTGGCGTCAACTCAAAGCGCTATTTAAGGCTTGGGGATTTCGACGATTTCAAGTTCGGCAATTGAGTTTTTCTTGTGTTTTTTTGCAAAAAACGATTAGTTATTTCACGTAGAAAACAGCAATCAGCTTTTGATCAAGTATCCTTGTTCGTCAGAAGAAGGATAGTGGCCTACCGAGATTTGGATTATCTTTCAGGGAAATCGGTAGTCGTGTTGGACGAAAGCAAACAACTGTAATGCGGATATGTGGCCGTTGGATGCAGGAGGGTATGACGGACCGACGTGGGCGATCGCATCCACCTCAGTGCACCACTTCACGTGAGGACAGGCAAATTGTGCGCATGGCAGTGACGGATCGCTCAGTCACATCACGAACCATAGCACAGCACAGTCTGTAACGATCATTCAGTGTCTGCGCGTACCATTCGACGCCGTTTACAGCAGAGTGGTCTGTCCGCAAGACGTCCATTGCTTGGACTACTCTTGACGTAGAACTACAGACGTCTCCACCGCCAATGGTGCGATGAAAGAAGGATGTGGGTGGCAGAATGGAATGAAGTTGTCTTTACTTACGAGGCACGCATCTGTCTGCAACACCACGATGGTCGGATTCGAGTCTGGAGACCGCGGAGAAAGGATGCTGAACAGCTGCGCTGTACACCGCACACTGGTCCTGCACCGGGTATTATGGTATGGGGTGTATTGGATATCACTCTCACACTCCTCTAGTACGCATTGCCGGTACTTTAAACAGACAGCGCTACATCTCCGAGGTGTTGGAGCCAGTTGTTCTTCCTTACCTTCAGGGCTTGGCCACAGCCATATTTCAACAGGATAATGAGCAACCACACGTGGCACGCATTGTCCAAAGGTTCTTCGTCAATCACTAGATTGAATTACTCCCCTGGCCGGCTCGCTTTCCAGATCTTTCGCCGAAAGAAAGCATGTGGTCCATGTTTGCTCAACGATTGACCCAGATTACACGCCCGGCTGCTACACCAGATCAACTTTGGCAACGTGTGGAAGCTGCTTCGTCTGCTGTACCCCAAGAAGACATCCAAAGTCTCTTTTAATCAATGCCCAGGCGTGTGGCAGCGGTGATCTCCAACAATGGCGGCTACTCTGGCTACTGATTCTGGCAGGAACTACATTTCACATAAGTCTATAAATTTAATCATCTGATACTTGGTCAATATGTTATCTATATTTTGTTGTGCTATCTCTTGTCTTTCTTGGTGTTGCATTTACGGTGGCCAGCAGTGTATTTGTAATCCTTCATATCCGCATAGGATTTTTTCCTTTTTCCTTTTATAATTCGCAAATAATACTCACTTCGGTGTGCCCCGTTTGGTACTTTGAGGTGCACAGGATTTTATGATTATTTTGAATAAAAAAAAGAAAAAAAACTACCTATATGTAGCAAAAGATATGAAGCGAAGTAATGAAGAGCTGTATTTATTCTGGCATCTGGGCTAAGCATCGCCAAATCCTAAGAGTCCCACTATTGCTCTACACACCATTCATATAAAATTCATTTCAATAATATGATTGCAAAGTTCACAAGTCAAAGTCAAATTACGAAGTGCACCCAGCCATTTCAACTATCTCCAAACAAGTTACATATTTTTTCAGAACAATGTCTCGTATCTCTGAAATTTTTTTCATGTGTTAAACTCAAGCATTTCACAATTGCAGATTTTTTCCCGGAAATCGGTTGAAAGTTTTAATATTACATTGCGCTACAAAAATTCTACATGTGTTATATTGATGACAAACCAAATTTAGTTCCCTAAGAAGGATTTTTTAAAATTCATGTGCAATATCAATGCTAAACTGAAGGCTGTATTAGTATTAATAATGTTAACATACTAGTCTTTTTTTTTCAGTTGGCAATTGAAAAACGATTAAATTGCTAATAAAATTTCATGAAAACGAAAAATCGCACAAACTGTCCTTAGAATATATACATAATTATTCACATTGAAGAGTACATAA